>DWTF01000746.1:0-10621 GCA_018250225.1 Udranomia kikkawai
GTGGTAGAACATTTCGTTGTCTAACTAAATTATGGCCTCCGCTATTTACTACGAGTATTTGTTCTGCCTTATAAAGCCATACAAAAGTCAGGGAGACACTTATCCGAGGCGTTCTAACTTAGTCCTTAGGGATAGTAACGCATTTATGGTTGACCTAAGATCTCCATGGGAGACCTGTCCACAGAGACCACTCACCATCAGGTGGACTGCATGATCGTTTGCTACTTCAAAATCATAAAAAAACATGGTGAAGCATGCTTAAGGCAATCCGCTGATTGTGTAAAGAAACCGGTGGCCAACAGAAGACACAAAACAAGTTACTTCCCGTCCCCTGTGCAGCTGTCGACCATCTTTGTCCTTTTCTAACTCACCGCCCCCTGCAAACCACAACAGCACACATAGAATAACACCTCTACAAATACAACCCTTCCAGTAATTTCTTCATTGTTCGGTGAACGTTTAATTCACTCGATCGTATAAGAGCTACGCAAGGTTGCAAGCTGCAGTATTATTTTTAAACCATATACAGTGACAATTTTGGTTAACACCTCTATTTACACAGCGTCGCACATGACACCTCTATTTGTAAAAACCTTTCCAATTATTGCTTCACTGTTCAGTAGACGCTTAATTCACTTGATCGTATACGATGTACACAACGCTACGAGCTCTCTACGTTATTATTTTTACAACATACACAGCACAGTGACAATTTTTGGCTTACACGTTTATCTAAGAAATTCATCGATGTTTATAGTGAACATTGTTTATCTTGGTTTATTGTTTACCAATCTACACAAGGATACAAGTTCTCCTCATATAATTTATTTACACACCTACGCAAGTGACAATTTTGGCTAACACGTCTGTAAAATTCATCGGTGTTTATCCCACAATCCAGCGAATTCTCACAGCGCTACAGAACGCTCCAATCCAATAAGCACAATGCTTTATTGTCAAATTATAATGTGATCCCCTTGCCTCTATAACAAAGTTTATGTTTCGTTCCGAAACTTTTATCTGAATGTCTTTCACCGGGATATGTACAAATTGCTTATTTATCCCTAAATCTGTTACATACAAGAAGCTCGTTCTGTGAATGTTTCTCTCGGATAAACTGGATCTCTCACTATAAAACAAAGTAACTATTTGAGTGTATGAACACGGAGGTACCTACCGTTGTGTAGATTTTATACGATCAACAAAGTAACGTATTTGAACCAAAGGATCTAGAAATCATTTATATCGGAGCCTATTTTTCTACTGTAACAAAGCTTCTGGATATCTAGTAAAACGATTAACGATTTTTTTATTACTTTTGAAAGTATAAAATATGGTGGGGATTCTTAGTTATTTTTCCAGAAATCCCTCCTAAGCCAAATTAGTTTTGTTACTGGGTATTTTTGGCAAAAAAGTTAACAATCCCCACTGGTATGGATTTGTCGATGGGAATTTCCGGAATAAACCGTGATTTTCATCTTCAAAAATGAAAAATTACCAGCAAATTGAGTTGATGTTAATGCACACAGCAAAGTGGTTGAAGATGACAGTTCTAAAAAGGACCAATTAATAAAACAACACTTTAAAGATAGTGCCTTTATTCATACAGAATCTATACAGACTTCGCCAAATACATACAAAACATCAACAATTTCGAAACGAAATCATAATGACACAATACTAGGAGTTACAACTATAAAGCCATAACAATATGTGACGAAGCTTTGAATAACTGCTTAGAATTGAATAACCGTATGTAAAATATTATTTTCCGAACAATAAAGTGCTATTAATATATGTACGAGTATAGTGGTGGCGGTAATTGGTTTTATTGTGAGCCCGTCGATCGATTTATTATTCAAATTGATGTAAATTTATACATTTTCCAATATTTCAAAGTTTCCAGTATCTTTCAAATAAATATAAGTCGATTTGATGAATCATCTTCCAGAACATACCATCTTGCTGGCATGTAAGGCTTTTAGCATTGGTTTTCAAAGAAATTTCATTTCCCGTGCAACCACCAGATTATTAAGCAGTTATTCAAAGTTATTCACAACGAGAAGTACATAATTGACGTACAATCGTGATAAAGAAAGGCAGTGTCAGGTGTGCGAACAAAATGAATACGTAGCCACCGTTTAGTTGTAGAAACACACTGAGCTTATGCAGTCAGCACTAAAGCTCTTTTGAATTTTTACAATATGATTAATATTCGGCTTAATGCAGACGTTGAATAACTCTGCTAACTTGGTTGACGAAAATCGAAGATCTTAAGCAAGAATGGTGATATTGGCGTAACAATAATTTAACAGTTATTATAGCATTTATTTTTATAGCAATGTAGTCGCTAAATATTTCTTCAAAACATAGTAGACATTTCTACACAATGCTTTCCCAACATTTCTCTTGACTCTCACCTCTGTCTAGATGATCTTAGTATCTTTGGATTTTTGTACATCATTGTATACTCCACTTTTGCATTTACCACTTGCAAAAACCTCGGCATTATAGCAACGCCACGTGAAGCACACATAAGACCAGTCTGTTTCCAGCATTACCGAGTAATGAATATCAGTATCAGTCCTTACTTAACACCTAAGGGTCGCCTACTTTAAACGATTAGAGGTCACGAACTATGAGCCGTACGATGAATCTAGATGAGGTATCTAATTAACAAATAAATAGGGTAACTTAAGGCCTAAGGCCGCTGACACACTGGGCACCGTTGTGATGCAACATGTACCCAGTGTGTCATCAGCCTAATCTATACTCAGCTTTAACTGAGATTACACACTGAATTTATTAGCATCTCTTACAATATTAAGTAGATTTAGGTTTTATAAGATTATAAATCTCCTCCGTATAACACCTCTGATATCAGTAACTTCCAATTTTACACATAACATTTATAAGATTTTTTTTATAAAAAGGTGGTAGTGCCTAACTTTCGGCTTCTTTTAAAACATAGAAAACTTCAATAGCACGGACTAGGCTTGTGTGTGGAAACAATGTTGAGTTCTCTAGATGTGTCCATGATATGAAATATAGCATAAAGTATGAAGAAAAGTTTCACAAATCTAAGAATTCAACATCGGTGCCTCATTCTGCAAACGGAAACAGTCATCCAATATTACAAACCAAGCCAAGATTTAACCATAGACATTTATTAATTTACAAAAAAAAATACACAAACATTTTGCATATATTTTTCTATAATGTAGCATTGCCAAAACACAAATTTCACGGGCGCCAAATTTTAAAATACCGTGATTAACAGCTAAAGTAACACACTTCAGAAACATGAAATATGATATCAAAATGCAGCATCGAAAACGCAACAAAATGTTGCGCTGAAAAATTCCAGCCCTCCCGAGCGCCGCATGATTTGTCCGAAAATAAAAGGATCAGCACGCCACAGTGGGTACGAGACCGGTACGTACGTATATCTCTTTTTATTTCGCGGTGGAATTGGCGTCAGTCCTACGTAAGGCTTAGTGTACCTACATCATAAAAAGTATGCATTGCACTCAGGTATTCCGAATTTAAACGCTCATTTTTTTTTGTCTCGTAGAGATCAGAAGTTATTACGTTTTTATCGGCTCTCTCACTAATAAATTAAAAAAAACTTGTAACGTCAGTTCTTGGTTTAAATTGACATCTAGTGAGGTTTTTTGGTGACCTTAATAATGACTTACTTGTAATCGAAATCGAAGGCGTATTTACTTGTCAGCCAAATTACAGGTCAATTAGTATTAATGCACTGTGGCGTATTTCTCCTGTTTTTATATTACATCTAAAAAATACGGAACAGTTAAAAGCATATATTTTTACACGTGGAAATCCCGCAAAAAAAAACAACCTTCAAACCTAACCAAATAAGTAAAATGTCCCGTACTTATTCTGTATCGATTTTCTATCTGCATGTAAATAAAAAAAAACGTATATTTTCCCACGTGGAAACCCCGCAATAGAAACAGCTTTACCGCGTCAAACCTAACCAAATAAGTAAAGAGTCCGGTCCGGGTGAGTAATCGGATACAGACAGTGAGACGTTTCGCAATTTCTCTCCAAATTCTGTATTGGATGTTGCAATTGCATCGGCTTCAGCTAGACAATGCAATTCCAGGCCCGTGTAAACCTTTTGCGTCTTTTTGTTGCACGTCAAATTTTCAAAACGAAAATTGTTCTCCACTCGCGAGGTAACAATGATCATGAAAAGGGAATTTACTTTTAATACTTTAAATGTATTTTTTTTTACTCAAAATATATTTAGTCTGTTCAAAATTCCGGCTACATGTACTTTTTTTTGTTACACGTTAAATTTTTAAAACGAAAATTGTACTCGACTCCCTTTTTGTATTTACTACATTTTCGTGTTTTAAATATTAAAGATTTTATAGCCTTCCTTATTCGTAATAAGAATAATAACAATTTTATACCTCAATTGTATTTATTTTATCCTATTCGCAAAAAAATCTCTACGCCCGCGATACACATTTCCAACAATCAGACACGGTTTTAAATCGAATTCCTCAAATCGTAAAACAAAAGGCTTTAAACAAATAACCGCAAAAAAGCGTCGCTTGTGAAAAATGTCGGCTATTGACAAAAAAAACGCATTGTATATTTTCAAACGCTTCTAATCAACTCGGGCGTGACCGCTACCAAATGACGCGCTTTTAACATCAAAAGCATCAAAGCCATTCAAACATTGTTTAGACTTTAAACCCGTTCGGGTAACACGTATATATACGTATACATATTAGATTAGCTCGTTGCGAGTCGCCAACTTTCTGCGGTTTCCAAAATTTCAAATGGAAATCCATCCATCAAAAATTTTCACTTTAAATATTCAGGCGACGTCTAAACTCCGAACCTTTAATTGTGTGCCAGTAAAGTTACACTGATTTCAACATTAGATGACGCCTAAATATTTGTGGGAGAAAAGAACTGATCTGATATTTTTTTCAATCCAATTGCCTCTAGCAAAAAATTCCGCTCTGAGCTCCTGTATCCTATATTTTCCTTTATAATCAAATATTCTCCTTTCTAACCAGCTGTATCAAAGATTTTCCTTCTTTAAAATAGATTTGATCGATAAATGGATCCATCAACATTTAGAAGTTCATGGTTGAACTTATAACATGTAACCTTATTCGAAGCCACCCTAATTCTGTTTAATTATAATCATTTTATTATAATTAAACAGCATCAGGAACAGGAACATTAGTTCTATTCACACCTATATGTACCTTTCTACTACGTTATCTCCACCTAAAATCTTTTATTTAACCCCACGGTCATTTTTTAATCTTTACGTTTCATTAACTTGGAAAATATCTTAACTTGCATGAGGTACGCATTAAACATAAAAAAGAAATAATCCTATACGAGTTAGAAGATAACCAAGCCATTATCTTAACAGTCTAAATCGCAATAGATAAAAAGGTGTTAAAAGATTAGATAATGCATTTTGATATCATATATCGATTACCAACTTTTAAATGTCTCAGTATAAAATATTAGCGACACTTCGACCATGTATCAATAGCTCGTAACTTCACAAATCAAACTTTCAATATAAACAGAAAATTAGGCCTAATTCTTTGAATAACCACTAAAATTTGTGGCTAACTAATTAGACATAGAAATAATTCCCGAAACATTCAACATACTTCGTTAATAGAGAATCATTTGAAAGGTTGAGTATTTTCCATGAGTATTTTCAAATAAGAGCTAAACATTGTCGAGACCTAGCCGTCAAGATCTTATTTTTGGTGTCTACGCTCTTGTTTATATGAAATGTCAGAATCCTGAGGGTTCCCAACCGATTTTTTGGTCTTATCCAAGTGATCTTGTGAAGGTTCCCAACAAATCTGTGTACATGGTCTCCCCCAACTTGTCTTGTGCAGGTTCCTGTACGTTTGATAAGGATTGTTTGATAAGGATCTTGTGTTTACGGTCTTATCTATACGAAGCGTTCAAGTCCTGAGGGTTCCCAACAGATCTTCTGTGTCTAGTCTTGCCCAACTTGTCTTGTGAAGAAACCTGTACCGAGTTCTTATATCTACGGCCTTTGCAAATTGTCTATTGAGATTGATATTCCGGTTGTGAAAGAATGTATACGGAATTTGGGAATCGGAGGTCTTGTCTCTGAAGTGCTCGAGTCCTGAGGGTTCCCAATAGATCCAGTGTGTAACCTCTTCCAGACGACTAGACCGCGTTCCCAGCGCTGTGGACGCCGTTCACGCTCAGCGGGATGGTGTTGAACTCGTCTTCCAGGTCCTCGGTTTTCCTGTGGGAGAGAGGTTGGCTTAAATTTTTTTTTAATTCTGAATGAGAGGCACAGTCGTGAGATATGTATGTGGTTTGTCACATTAGGATATCCGGATAGAGAAAACTATACTGCATGAAAAAGTTTTGAGTACATAATATATTATTATGCCTAGTGCTATATTAGAATTATAACAAATATAATAAACACAACAAAAGGAAAAATAGCGTCTACCATGAAAATTTTATTCATGTACATAATAACTACAAAATATTTATTTGGAAAAACGTAAATAAAACGATCGCTACACAGAATTCGGAGATTCAAAAATTATGTCAAGAAATAAAAATAAACGTTCAAATACTTAATACCCTAAGTTTTAATGACATCAAAGGCAAATCACATTAATAGCAGCC
This sequence comes from Udranomia kikkawai, assembly GCA_018250225.1. Lineage (NCBI taxonomy): Eukaryota > Metazoa > Arthropoda > Insecta > Lepidoptera > Hesperiidae > Udranomia > Udranomia kikkawai. The sequence goes on from DWTF01000746.1 coordinate 6,694, forward strand.
GAAATAATCTTGCGAAAACAGGCCGTGACGTCACCGCACGGCGCGGCGTCTTTCATCAACAAATCTTTATGAAATAACGAGATCCCTCAAATTATAATTTGCGGTAATGAAATGAAGACGCTTTGAATTTAATCTGCTTAGAGAATCCTTTCGAACCCGAGACGTAATTAACTGTGCCAGGGCTGACGCCACCTGCGGTCCTCGTAATGATACTCTTGCAAGTGGGGAGATTGATTAAAAACTTAAATACTCTGTATTAATCTTCTCACTTTATAGTTAAGGTGGTTAGGTCTTAATTAAGGCCAGTGCGCAAACTGTCGCTGCAAATATCTCTACGGACATTTTAGTAGCTTGAGATTTAGAAGATAGTGGCATACGAACTGAATTTACATGATAATGATAAAGTTAGTCAAGATACAGGAATGTCAAAAGTTTCAAGTTTCGTACAAGCTAATTTTTGCTTTAAATACGAACATTTTCAAAATACAACTAATAGTTGATGGATAGCAACAGTAAGTATTATGACACCTTATCGGGCAGATCCAGTGTGTAAAAAAACAGAGAGGAAAAATGATTTGAGATCGAGGACTGTTGTAAAATTAAATGAAATTTTAAAAATCTACGTTCCTATTATCGTACTACTATCCTACATAGACAAAAACATAAATGCTCCATATAAATTTCAGGAATCAACCACCGAGATACAGCTGCAAATCGATAAGGTAATCATTGTATGTTACGGGAGTAGCCATTACCGAATGAATATGTTTTTCATAAAAATAAAATAAAAATCTTTGAAACCTCGAAACCAGCGCAGAATATTCCGAAATAGTATACCAAGTAGGTCAAAGGTGCGCCAATATTAGCTAGCAAACAAACCATGAACGCTCAATCCAACGCAATATGTACAAAACAAACAAGTTTGATTCCCGATGGAGATATTTTCCATTGTGCTACATTCAGCGATAGGCTCTAATTGCTCTTTTGATTTCCAGAACCCTCCAGACATTTCTGCATTCCTGACATGCGAGTATTGTCTAGTCGATATTTCATATAAAACAGAGGGTAGTTTCAATGTTTTATGTTTTTTTTTTGTGGTGAGAACGTAAGGTTTTTATAAAAAATCGGCTGACCATCAAAACATCATCTTGCAATTTTTCTTAAAGAATCTGATGGCCATATAAACGATCTATTCAAATCCAAGGAATGAAAAATGTAACAAATCTAAAGAAGTCAATCGTTAGTCGTAATTCGTAATTAGATGTTACTTTTCTTTAACGCTGATAAAAATGGTTCATGTTTCTTCGATAATTGTACCACCCCTAGCAAGCTACTAAATTCTATCACGTGTTTGGTGATAACACTCCACACCACAGCAACCTACTTATACTGGTATTAATATAATATCTTTAGTTTCAGACGATGGACTTAAATAATGTGCGAACATTCGGCCCCGATACTAAATCTACATTTGTATTTCCATCAATTACAGAAATAGCATCTTTATCAACTTCAAATATGTTTTTATTTTCTTGGGATTTAGTGACTTCATTATTCATATTCGTATATTCTTCCATCAAACAAATTTATTTTTATCGCTTTTAGAGATTCTTTTATCTTATTTCTGTGATTTAACTCCATTTCTTGCGTTTACTTTGTCAACCCTAAGTGTTTCTAAACTAGAACTGTATCTTAAATCTTTACAAGAAGACGGACCGGACTACGCAACAACTTTGATATTCCAAATTAATGTAAAGGGCACCGTTGCTTATCATCTAAGTTACTTAAACTCGCCCTAACCCAGCGTTAGTCCTAAATACAGCACAATATTCTAAGTCACTTTTAATAAGTTTCTTAATTTAAAGTTTAAGAGATCTCCTTTCTACTTTTTTTTCTATCCTACTGAAATTATTTTATTTAATTCTAATTACAAAGAAGAAATTACTTTGCCTATTAACTTTAACTTTGACATTTAGATTATATTTAAAGTACTTAATACGGTTAATATGGCGTTTGTTAAAAACTTCTTTTAACTAGAAATACATTTGGATACAGTTAATAGTGATGACGATAATAGCTACATTCTTAAAGATACCATCTATGAGTTACGCAACAACCGAATGAAATACATCATAGTTCTTACACTGATAATGTTTTTTTGCACCTGTATTGTTGCCAAGTTCGTTTTTGCTGACGAAACTTTTAGTCGTCGGAAGCAACGCTTCCTGGTTCTCCCCAATCACTAATGGGAACTCCGCATTCTACACGACGACGGCAATTAGTTGTTACAACAAAGAAAAGTTAGATGAGGAGTAAGGTAAAGTTTCGAAGGGATTAAAGACTTTATAGGGAGTGGGAAAAACATATAATAAAACTGTGTAATTCAAGATGGTGGTGTTGAGTACCCAATTTTGTGAACTTTGCCATTACTCTGCCAATTCACACGCGATGATTCTGTCGTTAATTATTTCGTGTTAATGAGAAATCACATCATTTTTCGGATTATACATGCCTTGATACATCTCTATAAGTATAGGAATAGGTTAAGGAAAACACGGTTCATAAGCTATCATAATTATTTTACATTTACAGAAATTACTAACACGCATTTGGTTACCGATATACGACAATGCGTTAATATCTGCTATTAACTTCAACTGAAACGATTAAATTACTCAATTAAGCCATTTCCTTCTAGTAGTAAATACCTCACTTCAATACCACCACGAACGATGATTTTTAAAGTTGCCCTACTCTACTTTGTACCTCCACCCACTTTTACCCTATACCCTAAGGCTATAGAGACTTTACTTTGTGGTGAAAATCTTGGCTCGATTCAACTGCATCGGTAAAGCTTGCAAAAGTGTTGCAGCGATCACAAAATTGATGTTATTGGAAGAGATATACAAAGATTTATCGCCCATTTGTTTTATTGTGAAAAATTTCAGATTTTTATTCGGCATTGACAGTTGGTGGAGATTTACTAAAGATTTGCAGGATTTATGTAACACTAGTTTATCTTTATTTTGCCGCTGTAAAATTCCGACACCGGGTCGCTTGATAAAATAATGCAACTCGAGTTAACCTAAATCCAAAAAACTATTAAAACGTTAACGTGGTAACATATAAAAAAAAAAAACAAAGTAAAGCAAAATTTATTTTGTTTAGACAGCGTTTAGACAGGATGCAATTTTACATCTTTTCTTTGCCTTGGTTAAGTTTACTTCAACATTTCTAAATATTTCAACCTCATGTTATTTTAAATAATAATGAAGCAGTTTTTCTGCTGCTATGAGACAGATTTTTTTATATAGAAAAAAATAATCATCTGCTTACACCTTGTAACAGAATTTCACTCTCTTTGAAAGTAAAATTCGCATAATTTAAACAAATATATTCTATGCGTAAAAGGCACTAAATAACCACAACAATCCCCAACAAGTATATATTATTTACCACCATTAAAAACGAGAAAAAACAAAAAAAAATCTCAAATTTTTAAAATGTAGCACTTTACTATCACGGTCTCTTAGAAATTGATTCGATGACTTTGTAGTTAAAGATAACAAGTATTAATTGAATCCCAGCCGTGATCTCGGAATTTCAAAGAAGCTTTTAGCCCCAATTATTGCTTCGTTTACTTCTCCCGTTATCTTGATACAAAATTAAACTTAATCCCGTAAACAACAGCTACAAATGTGTACAAGATGAATTATAATGTCGACGATAAATTCCAGATTAGAGGATAAGATTCATTAATCGTTAAATTTTCACAGATTAATTTTAAGATTATTTAATCACACAAATTTTTGCCATAACAGCAGTGTTCGTGCAGCTGTGTTCTGGTTCGAAGGGTGTGGTCAGGGAGATATACTTCACCGAGGCGTTCCAACTTAGTCCTCAGTAATAGCAAGGCATTTATATGACC
>DWTF01000747.1:0-10619 GCA_018250225.1 Udranomia kikkawai
TAATTAATAAATTAGTTTTCATTGCATGCATCAACAAGTACGATTAGTCCTCATAAAAAGGTTTTCTTTTCCGACTACCCAAAAATCGTCGTTTATAGTTAGGTCAGTATTCCATTAAGCATGCGATATGCATATAAATTCTCTTGAATTTGTAAACAGATGATAGTGAACTGAGTTCAGTATCGGTTCAAAATCATGCTGTAGACTGAATCTGTGTCGTTTTTTTTTCCTTTTAAAAGAGTGCTGGGAGTTTTTTCCCCCCGGCTTTTTTCTCCCGCTCTACCCTGTATATAGCCTGAAAACCTGAAGGGATGAAATATGACATATACATATGATATATACCTTACAATGAATAAAAACATTTGACTCTTGATTCCAAAGATTTCAATAGTTTTAGATACAGCCTCGCTATAATACGACCGCGTTGAGTAAGCTCATATAGATGAGATAGTATAGCTTGCAATTGAGTATGATAAAAAGGGATGACACTATTGTCTCTGTTCAACATTCATTGGAATAATACGCCACAGATTTAAGGTGTCAGGGTATGTATCTAACTATTTAAATCTTTCAAGCTTACAATATTATAAACGTATGTAGATCTACATACTACTACACCTACATAATGTAACATTATCATGGAAAACAGAGCTCAAAGCAAATCCATTTTGCACATACGTTACTTAAAGATTATCGGACTTAAATCAAGCAGAACTTTTAATATTTCATTATGTGTACGTACACTAGTGAAAAAAATACTATATTGAAAAATTACTCTCATTCCGCTAAATAAAAACATAGATCATTTAACAGTGATAGGAGTCTTTCGCAGTCACAATGGAAGCAACCGCTGCTGTGTCCTTTGCGTAAACATTATTGTTTTGCTTCGTCTCAATGTTGGATTTAGAATTAAATTAATCATAATGCTTTCATTCTATTTGAAAAATACCTTTTAGTCAATGTCAAAGATTTTAAATACCTGGGACTGGTGATTTTTCTGTGTCATCAAAATAGAAAATAAACTAACAATTTCATGTAACTTAGCACACCTGACAGAAACGAATATTCCTAAACTTCACAGCATATTGATTTTGTATAATCTCTTTAGGAAAACGTATTTTACTTGAACTCAGATACTACTGCAGTCAATTAAAAGCAATAACTGAAATGATCTGACATTACCATTGCGAAAACGATACCCGTTATGTTTATGACTGAAGTTCGCACGCTTACAGTCATTCAAAGTGAAGTCAGCTACTAAACATTTGCGTAGTATACTTTCATTACACTTTAGAATTGCGCTATTATGCTTGTGGTTATTTTGCGATAGAATAACATGAAGTAGTTATAGAAACTCGTATATAAAATTGGATGGATGTTCGTCTCGTGTTCTCACGAGTGTGTTTCTCTTTGTGTTTCTGCAATGACACAGTTCACATGCTTCATTGTTTGTGCCCATCAGCGGGTGTTTAATATCTAGAGATATAATGACAGCAAAATTGTTTATTCTTATTTATCTGCTCGCTCTGCGCCACAACAGTGTTGGCTTAATTATTTTCGCTCTTTTGTACGTACAATAACGAAGGCCGTACCGCATTAACTACTCTTTTCTATACATATTGCATTGTTTAAGCACAAAAATACTTAGTATTGTTAACTTGCAAGTTTATTTGGAAGAATGTGAAGAAAATTCGCAAGGTTTGCGCTGGTCCGTTCTGAAACAGTTTGTGGAATTCGAGTCCTATAACATAACAATACGAAGAAGGAGAGAACAAGAAAACAAAAAAAGCAGCTTTAACGGAACGTATAATATACTCGGCTTGTCGCAAGCGTAACGCAAAAATATGCTTTGTTTGATGTAAAGCTAAGAAATATATAGACGGGACACTTTGTGGTTGTATAGGCTTAAGTGCGTATTGTGTTCGTTCGTGGGGAAGTTGAGTGAAAACATATTCGCAACCGCATCGTGCCCGGGCTCATAAAACGGGTTCTCTGTCTTAGGTACACTTAAGTGAGCTTGGCAGTGACATGTTGCTATCGAAACATAACATAAGCTTCACGTTACGCACGCACTTACAACTTCAATGCCCATTAAACAATAAACGAAGTTAGTGTAGGTTATTGGGTAATAATTTAAGTGAACTTCACTTAACGAACGTTAACTACATATTACTTAGTACCTATTACCTATCCAGTACCTATTTCAAGACGTATTTTCTGTTGGAGATTAATAATCATTCATATTATCTGTGAGAAAATAAGAAGTTTTGCCCAAATTCAAACATCAACAATAGACTTCAGTCTTTGTTAAACCCAGAACAATATTATCTCACGAACAGCCGCAGGTCAGTTACAATTTTGCGCCTTCAATAGGGATTATTTATATTATATTTTTATATTTTGTTTCATATCTCAAACTTATACAATACTAAATCATAGTACCTACTGAGTTCCTTTCTTAATCAAGATATTGATTATGCTATCCTAGACAAGATACGGTAAAAAATATTGGAACGTGCTTGGGATACTTCGTAATTTTAATTTATTTGCTGCACCCACCAAATTCCAATACAGAAGTGAGAAAAGTAATAATCCCCTTGATATGTGTCCGAAACACCACGTTCTCTAATAAAAAAATATACCTATATGAAGTAGGTAACCATCCAAAGGATTTTAATATTAAAGACATCGTGTCAGTTTTTATAGCGAATGATAAGGCTTTTTTACTTCCCTACTTATTCTTATCGCTCTCTCCCTTCGCATTTTTAAAAATCTCCTTTGTCTTAGGTTCTGGTGGATTTTACATGTAATTTATGATTACAGTTACTTACAATGATTTATTATTTACATAATTTGATTGTATCTGAAGTCCAGGCTCAAATTCAAATTGGTGCAAAAGGAGCTACTATTACGTCTTCTTAATTTCAGTCGAAATTGCTCTCAATTTTGTTGAATAGAAAATTTCGTTGAAAATATCTTAGGCTGGTTCGTTTTGTTCTTAAATTATTTGCGTCTAAAATTCCGTTTGTATTCTGTGTAGATTTATGCGGCAACTAACATAGAGGAGGTAGCGCCACTATTATCATGTGAATGGAAACGCGCGCGGAAGGTAGTATTTGCTTATCTTATGTGATTTTCTCGCGGCAACCTAACCACTTTGAGCGTCTCTAGAATACGCGTGACTCGTACGTCGTACTGTGGCCATATGCTTGTAGGTATGTGTGGTGGAACTGTCAAGTCGCGAGTTTTACACATTGTCTTAGTCTCTTGTCTCCACACCCTTTCTTGAGTCCTTTCATGCTGTCACTCAAACCCGAAGTACTTAGCGCAAACATACTTTATTTCTTCCTTACATGTTATGTTGATGTTTAGTTATGTTACATTTTCGGCGTCTAATACACGTATTATATTATAGCAAAATTGACTTAGATGTATAAAGACGAGTTTAATTTCAATCACGGTTATCTGTTCCAAATCTAGTTCAGCCAACGTCTTTGAAAATTGAGCTACGTAATCTAATCGTCAGCCGCATTCAGGTTACCCACAATACTCGTATATTCAACCACCGTTAAAGCAAGTATTTCTAATAAGCACACGACTTGGAAACTTCAGGGGAGAATGAATTCGAATACGGAATATAGACTCATATTCATAACACTATTGCGGGTAGTTATTTATTAATATAAACTAGTTTCTGTTCGCAGTAGGTACTGCTCGTTCGCATTGACTAAAGTTAATACATATATACGGAAAATAGGAGGTCATAAATTACAGGTCACGCTAATAATGATCCAAATATCTCATGATATTGTTTAAGCGGTATGTTCGTTTTATTTGATAATTAAGGTACTTTAAAGTCATTATATAAAATATATATTGCATTTAAATCCGAGTGTGTGAGCCTGTCTGAGATTGGAATTAGGAGGCCTGTATATAATAAAATTTGGCTATCGTGTTCTTTGTGTTACGTAACACGTAACGAATGAACAATATTAAAGAGCAACTTTTATTAGTGAGACCATTCTCCGTACAAATGTCTCGAAGTAGTATCGATCTGTTCTGCTTATGCTTCTGTGAATGCTCCTAGATGTATGATTGGTGTCCTACTTCGTATTTTCATACTGACTGGGGAAAACTTGTAGACTTCACACTTGGAAAGGAGTTCAAGTAGTATTGCATATTGGAGTCGAATCGTTGGCCACATTTCTATGGCTCCGTGCAATCATGTCGCCATTTTTATCGCTGTTCAAACTTTCGATATTTTACCACATATTATAATGTAGAGGAAATATAGAATTTCTAACACTACAAAACTGATTCCGTAAAATATAGTTAAGTATGGATGCATATGATTTATATTATTGTTACAGTAATATGTAGATATAAAATTAAAGATAAAATGGCTTTCATGATTTAAATCCTAATCTGACGTTTTATAAATTCAAAATAATTGAAATAAGTAACGGAAGATGAGGTTTGGAAAAAATATTCAATTTGACATGTCTAAATGTACAAAATCCCTCCTTATTCTTTTGTTTTTCCGCTACCATTAGCCATTCGGGAAACGTCAAGATAATGTGGCTGCTAATAATAGGTAAACCAAGAAATAAATATGGAAAAAGAATGATGAAATGGACTCGATTTTCATATTGTTTAATATGCGAACAGAGCCGCGAGCATAAGCTATTTTTATAATAAAATCGAATTATTTTACCTCGTCAGTTTCATTGATTTCTATTGCATGAAATTGGTTTATCCGGATACGTTGTGATTGCATCAACCATCCGATTTACTGAACCGTGCATTGCCTGTTCATTTTTGTAAATGCGTGCGTATTTCATATGTACAATATATAACGCGAATATTCGACTACCTTCACAGGTTTACAGTGCTTAATATGGTATGTAAGGGATATAGAAATTATATTAGGTATGTAGTACAACTAGTACAGTATGGTAAAATCTGAAGCATACTTGACCACGTTAATCTGCGGAGATTAAGTACCAACTACTCTGACGGATGATTTCAAAGTATTGCTTCATGCGAAATATTTGAGGTTTAAAATTTACTACTATAAAATATCAATATTAGCCTATCTAAAACACTACAAACAAACTCAACATACTTTTGCGTGTATCCTGTGTACAAGGGGTAACATAGCACTGCTAATTAGTAAGAAAATTTGCTTACAACTAACGTATCTGTATCAACTAATTAACGGTTAATGAAAAGTGTGCTGGTGCTCGATTTCAAGGAAATTATTTTAAGCTACATTGTTCGAGTAGCAAAAAGGAATATCTTTGCAAATTAGTCGTGTGTTCTTCCGCTTTTGCAAGCTTTTAAACAGTGCTAACAATCAACTGTGCTGTACGTATATAGATATCTCTGTACAAGCTGGGGAGAGAGCTTCTCTGCGTATTTTCTCTTTTAGCTCAAATTTGCACATCCCGTACCGTCTAGTTTAATAGACAGACTGAAATAGTACACCTAGAGCAATTTTTACCTAACCACTGTAGTGCTGGTGCCGAAAAGGGAAAATTTCATAATAAGTAGTGCCGACATCGTGGTCGTAATATCAAGTATTCAATGGGGAATGATGATACGTTGGCCCAGTTTTAGTTCTTTATAAGCAGACTCTAAAAGTATATATGTAGTCTATGTATATTTTATGTATCTTGATTGAGTGTAAAATGTTACTTTCACTAAGTATTATTAATACGTAAATATAATATACGAGATACCGTGGCAAATATGTATACGGAAAAAGCGTAAATATTTTATCCAAAATATATGAAACACGTAGAAAGTTCCTCCATACATTTGTCACTTTATTCATCACATATCAGGCTCAAAAGATTACAAGGAGGTTAAGTTTTAGGAAAGTTCTTCGTTGCGCACCCTTACCGCATAATCGATCAGTTAAGGAATTTTCTTTGCAAGAAGTTTTAATATTGATGTTTAACGTCATAAGCTGATAAAGTCATAAGCTTTAATAGTAAAGTTGAAAAAAAAATGAAAATATCGGTATCGAATTTAATCGTAGTTAGGTAACTTGTATACGTTTAGTATAAAGTTTAAGCCAACGTTAATTTGTGTTAGACATTTAATTTTTACTTTATCGATATGAAAATATCCCACTGTTGAGAACTGATCTGAGCTGTTAATTTTAATTCGTAGAAAATAAAAGGGTCGTTAAAAATAATAGCTTTTTATCTTATTGCAACGGGATGACTTTAAGTTAATTAGAGATTTATTTAAGATTAATCGTTTAAATGATAAGGTCGTTCATTGTTTATGTTCTCTTTGTATCCTATATATAGTAGCAGGGTAGGGTGGGATAAGAGTATGAATTATTTCGGGAAAAAGGTACCCTTCGCCGTCCTTGAACTAAATCTGTGCCAAAAATCAGGCCCTAAGGGCTTTTTTCCGTTTCGACAAGGGAAGAAGAAACACTCCAAATTCACATATTATTAGGACACTTTTTCTGGTCTGCAATGTATAAGGTCTATATATAAATACCAAGAAATACTAAAGGTTAGTAAAATGCATGATATTTCTAAAACTGCAATTGTCACCAACCGACTCTAGGGTGCAATTTAGTTTACCAAAGACAATATATTAGTAAAAGTCTAAACGTATAAACTTATTCAATATGTATACACTGTTCAGTCGTCAGCGGCTCAACGCTAACCAATGAGTACTGGGCCATCGTGGTGAACACGGTTTTCTCATTCGGACGCGCGAATGAGGCAACAAGATACGAATTAAAGTCCCCGCGTAGCATTTATTTATCTGGCAAAATAGAATTGTATGGAATTCGAATTTATATCGACGGCGGCACCCCGATTCTAAATTAGATTTAGTCTGCTGCACACTTTTGTGAATGCAATGTTTCAATGTGGGAATTGCCGTCAAAGTGGCGAAGAATTCGATTGAATTTATAGTTCCTTTTATTGTATCGACGTTGTTATATGCATGCTCCATGGGACTTGTTGAGTATTTGCTTATCTGTAAATTGGTCTTGACTGAGGATTTGCATTGAGTGAACTATTATTCGCGCCGTCACGACATCTAAATGCTAACATCTTTCCGTGAGTTCTTTTCTGAATGTTTTCCGAACAGCAGGTTCGCATTGGCATGGTCCTATTTAAATAGATTAAGGTAGCGACAGCAACAAGAGGTGTAACTGAAAGATTCTGCGCTTTTATACTAACCACGGCTGGGATGACTGATAGCAATAAATATGACAGTGATCGATCGACAGTCATGTCCACTCAACACTAGGTGCAACATTCCCAAATAGCAAAATACGTTGATACTACTTTGGTAAAGAATTATAGAAGTTGTAATAAAATTAGTTAAAGTTAAAAGTGATATTGAAACATTAATAATATTTACTTAACGACCCTTTAACATTTCAATACATTTTATGAACGAAGTCAATTTCATGAAACATTAACGTCTTGATAAAGCAGTTATTCCAAGGTGGTAATATCATTTGAATTTATTTCACAAATCTATTGAAAGTCGTCGTGGAACTCGGGAACATCTTCATGAACTCAAATAAAACTTTCCACAATTCTTAATCGTCCAACAGTTTATTCGAGAGTTTGACGCTAAACATTTCTGTCTTACACCCGCCAAAGCGAAACAGGTAAAGGAAATTTACATAATATTATGTAACCGCAAGACCGTCGACGTTTAGACCCTACCATGAGTCGACTATTAATAATCCTTGTGTGTTATGCCTGTATCGCCTACGTCCCTTCTGATTCAGCCGACCTCTTCAACTCACCAAATGGGTCTGTTATTGATCACCTCTTTTGTCGTCTGGCTATTTTCCTTAATGGACTCCAAGTACAATATTCTGAGACATTATTGTTTTTGCCCCAAAATTAAGGACGAGGATGTGACCACTTAATTACCGGTCTGTCTGTATACTTAATGCGACGTCTTAGAGTAACGTATGGAGCACGCTCCGTATATTTGAGTCATTCTTTTAGCAAGAAGTTACTCCGCGACAAATTTTGGTGGTCTGTTTCTAAACTTTTACTTACAAAATAGGCATTAGTAACTTAGGAACTTACGTGTTAATAAATACCCAAAAAGAAATCCTACGCTTCTGGTTATTCCTGAATTGTACACAGTAACAAGATTGCGCATGGCCATTCTCTCTCGCCGCAAACCATCGACGCGCCCACTATTTGGTTTTCACCGACATAGAAAACACCAACTTCGCAAAAGTCTACCCTATTTGGAAATGTTATTGCTACAGCCCATTTTGTACAAATGATTCAGTGACCATCCACTCTTCTTTATTTCGAGTGCTAACAGTATACTTTCTGATTGAAACGGCGCCCGTCTGAATTTCGTTGCGGAGCAGGGCGTGCTTATTACAGACGAAGTAAGTTCAATCTCTTTTATCGCAGCATTATAGCGGGGAGAATTGAACGCCGGCTCGTCTCCCAACAGTTCCTGGCGCGAGCACCCGCTCTACCGTAAAATTATGTTAAACTTACTCTGCGTTCCTATATCATTGTCATTCTTCCTATGGAATCCTAGTTTATCTCTGCTCCGTAGAAATGGGTGAAGTTTGTTCTAGCGTGAATATGGGCTAGTAGGTATTAAATCCGAGCATCACTTAAGTACACGCAGCTAATCAAACATTCCAATATTTGCCATGAATATAAATTTCGTAATGAGTTACCGGGTTTTCCTAATGGAAGCAATATGCTGCCGTAAATAAAAATATATTCTACATTATGGCATCGCTTAATGGTCAAATTTTCAGAAAAAAATAGTTTGTCGATTATGCGGTGCGCCGCGTGGCTCCGTAATTACGGCGTCACTCGGCTAAAACGGGGAAATAAATTGAAAAACCGACTCGCGGTGAAAATGCGAGGCGGAAAATATCTCTCTACGGCACTTGGCCCGCGACTGACAACGGCGAGATAATGTATTTATTTTTGCCGAAATGCTATTGTTTTTACTGGCAATTATATTTATAGTCCTCCGCAACAGGGTCCCGTCCACTAGTAGGTAATTGCTTCATTAATGTTAATTAACTTGATAAAGTTCCTATAAGCCCCGTTTACCAATCGGCCCTGTACAGTTTACTCGCGGATTCAATCCCGAGAGTAAATTCGGTGAAACCGTGTAATTAAATCGAATCTTTTGGTTCACTTAATAATTCGGTACAGTCTTATTATTAAGAATTCAGTTTGTTCGTTGTTAATGAGCAGTTTAATAAACGGACAATGTTTACAGTTTCTACGGCAAAGTAATTAACCGGTAAGCTCGTGTTAGGAGTGATTCATGGAAATGTTCCAATTTCGATCGCGCGTTCCATGAATTGCTTGCAGGCTTAAATCAAGCCGTAATCACAAGGTTGGGTAATGAGGCTTCGAGTAACCTATGGAACCTCTATGGAACCGTTAAATATAAAACCCCGACGCTGGGAACCCTACACCTTCCTGTTTCAAAGTTAATTAACAAAACACATTAAGACAATATCTTAATCCAAATTCTTATACCTCTATCGATTGATGCTTTATGGAAACGATACTTTGTTCTTTTAACGTAGATTAAGTAAGTTAAATATTACAACTAGAAAATTATTAAAAAATACAGGAAAATTATCCCACAACAACAAAAGTAGTACTAATAAATAATTATGTAATAAAAATAAAGACAATACCAGTTACCTTTGCATTCAGGATTCAGTGATGTTCCTGCCAAAATTTGAATGGCACTGGATTGGCAGTCTTGACTACTGCACTCACGCTGAAATGGCGCGTTGGATACACGCGAAATACTGGCAATTCTGTTATTGAGCTTTGTAGTGGCAACTAGACAAATGTTCAATATATTCAAACGTACTCCAGTGCCAGATAGATACTTTGTACTCGTAATTATGTTTATTTAATATAGTATTTGCTAACGCAGCGGTAGTGTGGCTTGCAACTTGAATGACAGTTTACTTTAAACGATATGGTAACAGATTTATTTATTAAACGCCAACAGCAGTACACGCAAACATTTTACAGTATAATATTATGAATATACATTTGGGTGGTGTGAATGCCAGTTTAAGGCGTTAACGACATTTATAAAATGTGTTTAAAAGTGTATTTTTAAATGTGGTTAAATTTAAATTTAGTCTACTTACAGTTCTTTGATCGACATTAGGAGTAATATGAAATGTATTTCAATAACACACTATTCTGTGTTCGTTATATCCTCTTTATGTGTAGTAACTGCGCTAACTATGTCACAATATTGTTTGTCAATTATGATTATGATCCAGCTAATAATATATTCTGTAGTCTATAACTCAAATTTAGTCTATGAGCTTGTAGTATGTAATTACACTTATAAATATTGAATACGTATGTACGAGTATGAGTTAAATTGAATGTTATATACACATTCAATTCAATTCTATATATGTATATTTTATATATGCAGTTAGCATTTAGCGAGTTTTTGTATAGAATTCACTTGATAATATGAACGAAACGTATAGATAGCTACATAGAAGTAATGTATACTCCTACATAAAATTTATTACTTAGAACTATTTCATTTACTTTACATCCTCCCGATATTAGGAAGATAAC
>DWTF01000748.1:0-10613 GCA_018250225.1 Udranomia kikkawai
CTTATAACAGCAGTGTTCGTGCTGCTGTGTTCTGGTTTGAAGGGTGTGGTCAGGGAGACATACTTAACCGAGGCGGTCCAACTTAGACCTCAGGGGTAGCAACGCATTTGTGGTTGACCTAAGAACTTCAATCCTGTCCTAAGCGGACCACAGATGTCTATGGGCGGCAGTGACCTTTACCATCAGGTGGACTGCATGCTCGTTTGCTACCTCAAAACCATAAAAAAAAGCTAAACATATATAAATAATAATAAGATGATCAAGGTAATGGGGGCGAAAAGTGGTCGTCTTAATAAATGCTCCTCTTCACTAAATTCCAATTATCTGTCAATACCTTGGTAATCCCTAAGCATAGCCTGGTCGCTCCCCTAGTTTCCATTATCGCCTGTTTGCTCGAAACTTCATATAACTTAGAAACTCCGAACACTATCAAAACTGATCGTTGGCTAAACGCTCCAGTATAGGATGGCCAAGTCATTACAACTCCTTCTGCATATTGCATGGAGTTGAAGTAACCCGTATTAGTTAACTAAACTATGTTAGTTATCTAAACTGGTTTTCATACATACTGTTCCATGGTGAAATTAAAAGATGGAGCAAAAAATTTGAAGGAGAAATACGAGATGAGAACACACTTCGTAATTTCCCGTACGCTGCCCATCCGAGTTGAATTCCACGAGTGACTTCTCTCTCTAAGTTGGACTTACCTATCCCGACTATTGGTCCATATTCGTCGACAACTTCGAGAGGAGTGCCATCAACAACAAACGGTACCTACGGGTGTGACATGGGCATTAGACATGGTTTTCGTTTTGTCCATGTCCATCTTAAGACCCACCCGCTCGGCAAACTGAAGATGCGTGAAGTGTTGTGTTGTGAGGTGAAAATGTAGGTAAGCACAACTAGTGAGCATATTTAGCAACCTTTTACGTGTTTCGCTGACAACGACTATTAATTCGATGACATCGATAGTTAATGCGCTAAAGAAGGGAACAACACAATTGTATTTTTAAAATTCTTAATTAATATGACGATGTTAAAATGATAGAGGTTAATGCAAGAGTGGTTCATTGGCGATGATACTTATTAGTGGCTAACAATCCCACCGATTACTCATGAGTATGCTCTTTCGCTCTTTCTTTCGATACTCATGAGTATGCTCTTTCGCTTTTTGCGAATCCCTTCTATATGGAATTGTGGATGTTTATGCAATCCCCGTCTAGTGCAATAACAAACAACATATCATATCGTATGAAATCATCAGAAAACATAAAAGAAAACACTTAATTCACATACTCGATTAATAATTTTAATTAAGCTCAAGTAGTGCGTGATACCGCGAAGAGAAATTGTATTGAGAAGTAATAAAGGCGTTTTAAGTTACAAAGATTTAAATCACATATTTGCCCTATCTTGTTGCAATAGTGGTTAATGCCAGAATGTACATATATGAGGGCGTTCGACTTATTTATTTCTAAATACAATTAAATATAATTGTCTTGTTTGCCTTATAATTTATTTTTATGCGTATAGCATTATAACTACTTTGTAGCTACTATTTGTAGCTAGAATGGTATGGATAGCTCTATGGCTAGTGTATTGCTACCTTATACCAGCTAGAAAGTCTACTGTGTTCTGGTTTGACGGATGTGGTAAGAGAGACTATTGAAGAGGCTTTTCGACGTTGTCCTCATAGGTAGAAATGCGACTGTTTTTGACACCAGAAGGAACTTAAATCCTGTCTGGGTCTGACAACAGATGTCCAAAGTTAAGAGTGACAACTTACCATCAGGTGGATCGGTGGACTGCATACTTGTGTACTGATTCAACATTATTGATGACTAGCTTTTGCCCGCGGCTACGCTCTCGTGGAATTTGGTCTGCCACATAAAGTGTCATAACAGACAATTCTAAATAAATAATCCCTACTAATATCTAAATAAATCGTTATTATGGAACCCATTCCTCCCACCATGATATCCGCGTCCCTCGCAGGTCGAACCGCACCACGCATAATTCCGGGATCGAGCATGGGATCGGGATAAAAAATAGCCTATGTCCTTTCCTAAGGTTCCATCTATCTCTATATCAAAATTGATCAAAATCGGTTCGGCGGTTTAGGCGTGAAAAGGTAACAGACAGACAGACAGAGTTACTTTCGCATTTATAATTAGTAGGGATTATACAAGTAAGATCCAATCTCCTAGACGCATCTATGATTTTTATATCCATGGTTTAAAGCATTCACGAAACAGTACACGCACTACAGTGCTAAACTGCTTTGTATAAAAACAGTGCGACACATACACTTCATTGTTTTTAGTTTTATCTCACGTTTGCGCTGTTCTATGGAATTTCTGTTAAAAACTTGTTATTTATGGGAAACGATGGGAAAAGAAGCCGATGAATACAACGCCAGGTGTGTACTGTAGTTTGCGCTAATGATCTTATTCTTGTTCCACAATCTGGAATGATAAGGCCTAGCACACTTTGGACGCGTTTTTAGGAATTTTACTTTTACACGCATGAATTTAGGATCATTCATCATTCTGGGTGCGTATCAGTCGTACGTGGTCTTGGAGGTTGCAGAACCTTTTACGGTTCGACTCCGGAGACACCACCACTTCACACCCATTTCTGCCTTATAACAGTAGCGTTCGTGCTCCTGTGTTCTGCTTTGAAGGCTGTGGTGAGAGAGACATACTTAGTCGAGGCGTTCCAGCTTAGTCCTCAGGAGAGTAACGCATTTGTAGTTGACCTAAGAAAGTTCCAGCCTGTCTAAGGTTGACTACAGACGTCCAAGGGTATCAGTGGCTACTTACCATCAGGTTGCCCTTTTGCTACCTCAAATTCATAAAAAAACGTAGATAAAGCTACGCAAAGGTTGTGTAAAAATAATACGTCTTAAGTGAACGTAAATAACAATTTCTATAATAAGTATATCGATGTATAAGAAAAACTTTGTAAATGAATGGGATTATGCAAACACATAGCATGATTCACATATTATTTTGTAAGTATTCATTATGTGCATTGGCACATAAAGAACACATGTTTTAAACTATATAATATAATAGACGAAATAGGATTTCCGTACCACAGAATTGTACAACACACATACAATACGAGTAGATGTGTATGACACTTCAGACAGAGATTTTTGTTTCATTTATTTTTAATTTTTTTGTACCTACTCCATTCGTTCTATCTTCTTTTAATCTGACTGGAATCGCTCTAAGAATATCCTAGACCTAACCTACACTAGTATATTCTTAGAGCAATTCCAGACAATTTTTAGTTTAAGCAATTTGTCTAAACTGTAAGTTTATAATCTGTTAATCAAGTAAAAAAATTAATGAGTGAGCCTAACGACAGTAATATTTTTGTAATGTATATTTAATCAAGAAACCGATCATTGTCATGGCTGATCAGTGCGTGGTCGACGGAGGACAAATCCATAAAACTCTATAGTTTATGACATTGTCGCACATCTTATTGGTATTCCGACCATATCTAGTCATTGTTACCCGCTAAACTTAGTTATATTTACTGCTGATTTATAAATAACCTTAGTTTAAATAGTCGTATGTAGTTATGGTTGCAAAGATTTTCTTGCTTTTATTTATTTAATCGTTCTTAAGTGTTGTGTAGGTTTGGTTTTTTTTTTTAACGTCTTTGTTTATTTTTTTATACATGCTTCTAAAAAAATAAACAAAGACGTTAAAAATTTTGTTTTATTAAACGTTAGAAACCATAAAAACGTTAAAAAACTTGTTTTTACTTGTTCAGTTCTCAACGTGTCACCAGATGAGATTAATTTTATCCTTTCCGCTCAGAAATATGACGTAAATCCAACCTTAGACATAACGGAAGAAACTTAAGCTATTGACCTTTGCTATCGCTAAGCAAACCTACGCGAAATTCCGATATGTACGCTTGTAATAATTATAATCAACTTACGCAATGACCCTTATATCAACAGTCAACAGTTCTCGCCAGCCAAGACACCGCCGGCGCAAGTAATAAACTGACGACTGAATTAAACAGACGTCAGGAAATATATCACACGGTGACAGCGTCGCGATAAATTTATTTGCAATCATAAACAAGAACATAAATCGTAAGTTTTTCACAAATCCGTGTAAAGATCTTTTCGTGATGACTCCTTTATTATGTGCAAACGCGGTAAATGTAGGTAGGCTACGTAGGTGTGAAATGCGTTTACTTTCAAAAGGAAATTTAAAAAATGAGATTGGTTTAAATATTCTTTAGCACATGTTCAAATTCTTTTTCGTCACAACTTCTTTTGAATTTTCATATAGTGAATTATTAATATTGTCGTTTCTGATTCAACGTTTAAATATTTTGACGGAAACAAATTTGGTAAATTTCGAACATTTTAGACCTTCCATTTTACTCTTTAATTTCATTGATTCTGTGATCAATTCTTCTTTGATTATTGCATTTTCTGTAACCTTTTAGTACTAATTGATTACAAACGTTTAAAAGTGGTAGTAACCACTTTTCGAAAATACGAGGACTGCATTCTATATCTTTATTCATACGAAAATGATGTCCTGTAATTTATCCACAAATTATTGTTACAGATTCTAAAAGTTTTGGTTCAAATCGCTAGTCGCTTTTGCCTTGTGTCCTAACAAAAATGGGCAAATCGTCGACCACGCCACTCGCGTCAATAAACAATGATAGCGAGTGTAAATAGTGAATAATTAAACGCTATGAATAGACACCTAATTTATTCAATTGTGATTGGTGAAATCGTATGACGTAGCGGTGGTGTGTTTAGCCGGTAACCAACGGTAGACGTTTAATACAAGTGCGTATCCCTTATTGTACACACGAAAATATGGATTAGGACAGTAAATATTTACTGTAAACACGTGTGTACACAGTACACGGTGTTATCACAGAACAGTGCCCTCTACCGGACAATCCTACTTTAGTATAGCACAGATAAAAAGCAGTCTGCTTTTTATTAAGCAAAATACTTTAAGCCTGCAAAAAATACTTCAATATTCATAAATTATCGGATAGGGTATCAGATGGTGTAAACTACAAATTATATATTTGTCTTATAACGTTTCTTAACAAAAAAACGTTATTAGACACTAAGTGAGGAAGCCCTAATTTATTCTGTTTTTTACACAGCATTAATGTTTTGTTTCCGTGAAATTAGTCTTGTTTTCTTCGTATTTATTATCGTCATCTTTATTGTTGTACCTAAAGACGTCTGGTAGTGTAGCCTAATTGTCATTTAAAAACTTGCATATGTTTTAGACATGCATGTCTGTTTTATTAAAACATTTTAGTACCTAATTGTTGTATAGTAATTACTGGGGAATATTCTGTACGATAAGTAGAACTGGTATGTGTATATTTCTTCCGACTTAAAACTTTACTGTTTTGTACATAACTGAAGTGCTTACGAGGTCGAGTTTCTTTGGAGTACACTTAGGGCTTTGCGATTAACTGAAACGTTTAAATATCCAATTTATGTTTAGTAACCTGTTTTGGGTTATCATAAAAGTAGGAATACACTAGTTTACTTGGTAAAAAAGTGTATCATTTTAATTTAAAGAACAGAAACTCTGTAATAAAATTAAATAATTGAATTTAGATTGCAACAAATCATTTGTTTTCTTTGGTTACAAGTTCATTCTTTAAATTAACAAAACGATTTAAATTTAGAATGCAGAAAATTATTCGTCTTCGTTGATCATGCAAAAATATTTTTAAATAAAAAAAAAATGATTTAAATTTAGAATACAGCAGATTGTGCAATGTGTATAACATTATATTCTATATTACTATTCCAGTTTATGGACGCAAAGAAAAGATTAGTTGCAGCGTTGGTTAGGCCGGAGGCTGACTACGATAAGCGTAGGATTTATTCATCCGTCGCACGTTTTGTAATGCAACTCGTAAACTTTCGAGTTACACGACCATTCATAAATATTTTCCGCTAGTTCCTCGTAAGTTATACAGCACCATTGCCCTGGGGTATCCTGTGTAGAACTACATAGTTAGAGTTCCATAAAAGTGATGTAATATTAGGTATGTTAGCATTTTAGAAAAATCCTTTTTTGTAAGTAAGTATTTTGATACAATATTGAAGGTGAAAATTTTCATGCTTCCATTTTGGAAACTTGTTATCATTTCGGTTAGTTTCTCACTAAATACTTAACCGATCATCATGAATGCTTTATAATATTGCAGTGTTATCAATACCGTCTTTACCATAAGGGCACTCGAAGCCCGCGCCCTGGGTCCCAATCCTCTTTCGCATTTTTTAGTATAAAAATATTATGGTCGGGCGGGCGCATTCATTACACTTTTCTTATCGCACGAATATCGATCATTTTCAGATTTAATCATATCAACAAATTTATAATGAATAATTTGAGTGATCCGAACAGAGTTAGTATTTAATTGATTAATAAAGCATATCATAGTGAAAAATATTGTATTGTTTGCTTTTTACATTCCAAAAGGGCCCCGAATTCTTGTGTGCCCAAGGGCCCCAGCCTAGTCTTAGACGGCCCTGGGTATGGCTGTACTTACCTTCTTCAGAACGCTCAAGTTTACGTGTAAGGCCAGTTCGGTCTTCAGTTTATCTGGCAGCAGTCCGAGCGCCGTGTTGATGTCTCCACCACCCTGGATCCTGCCCCGGGACCAGGAGTAGTCGTACCAGCGCAACACCCTACGCTTCATGCCACCAGGGACCTGTGTAGGGATGTTCAAATGTAGCAGAAGTGAGTGATACTTTTTTTTATGAATCGGAGGTAGCAAACGAGCATGCAGTCCACCTGATGGTAAATGCGTACTGCCGCTCATGGACATCTGTAGTCAAGCTAAGACAGGATTGAAGTTCTTTCTTAGGTCAACACACCTCTTCAAACCAGAATACAGCAGCACGAGCACTGCTGTTATAAGTCAAAAACCATAAAAAGCTCAACCACCTTCAAAGTCACAATCAGGTCACTTCGATCAATAGTTTTGTGAAGAAATTTTATGCAGAAGTAGATACCATCTCTTGAACAATCGTGGAGCAATTTTATTTTTGTCAATGATGACCCACGCATGGCTTCATGGATGACTTCTGAAATTACTTGGTACATTTGAACCTGTATACGATTTCTAGAATCACTTGGTCGTGGACTCATGATAATAATTTTGACTGTTCTTTAGAAAATAAACGGGATTAAATATTTTTAATCATAAAGTTAAATGACAATCAAAAATATTTTGTGATTGTTCGATTAAGGTTTTACAAACAATACAACAGTCTATACTAGATACGATAGTCATAAGCAAAATGGTTGTCATTTAGATGTTATCATATAGAAAAGTCCTTGCCTTATGATGTCTCATGTAAGTCTTGGCGCCATCGAGAAGTCGCTCGAACTCGAGCCGGTTGGCATTCCTGTTCGTGATCACGTTGCCAACCTGGCCCACGATGGTCGCAAAGATGAACACGCCGATGAGATAGCTCACTATCGTGAAGATGTACCTGGTAAGGTGGAAGTAAGATAAATCATCAGCTTAAATTCCCCAATTGTGGTGATCAAAATTTTAGAAAAGAAATCTTTGAAGAACTAAACTACTAGTGGTTTATGTCAATTCTAGTCATTTTGTTATCCCCTGCAGTTAAGTTCGAACTTTTAGAAAGAAAAAACTAAATTATAAACTCGTGAAACCGCGATCGTGGCTTTAATTAATAGTTTACAAGAGAAATCTGATTAAGTTTGTGGGTTTACGTTAGACCAAGGGATATGGAAGAATGACGCGGTTAAGGGCATCTGACAATTATTGTTTGTAGATATGACGTATATAATTATTATACTAATGTATGTACATAGAGTAATATTTCATAAGGTATACAATTATTTTTTTTACATTAAAAATCTCAAGTAAATTAATAAAAAGCTGAGAACCTACTAATACTAATCTTACTGAATATTGAATGTAAGTTTTCAAGCCCCAAAGGGAGACATTCGGGCGCCATTTTGAGGAGCGAGACTTGTTTATTTTCTCGGAAATGGATAAACATACAACTCGATTGATATAGGTAGAATGTTATTAAAGCAATATACCGGTATAGTATTTCTAACATTTTTATTTTCGTTTTGCGACATTCATATTTTGGTGTTGGTATTCTATACATGATCTATTTCAAGCATTTCATAATTTTATTTATTGTAACAAAAATTGCAACAGAGTATTTAAAACCTGAAAACACTAGTATAGGTAAATATGATAGAAAAATTTATTACATATTCATAAACGTATCAAATTTTCTCGCTTGTATAGAGACAAAGAAAAATTTAAAAAAAATTTATTACAAAACTTTTAAGCTGAATAAAGTTTGCGTGATTCCTATAACTTCGTGGTGCAATTTATTTTTATGTAGTACCTACCTATTTCTACATTACTAACTTATGGAACATAAAATTTAACTACAACCTTATAAAAGATAATAAAAACAAACTAGGATAAAAAGTAAAAGACTTGGACCTAATGTTTAATAACAAAATAATATAAACAGCAAATAAAAAGGTAACTATTAATTAAGTAAGCATCAATAGAAAAGAAAAACCAAAAAAAATCATAACACAAGACAAAACTGTGCAAAGTTTTCGAACAGTTGCAATAGTACAAAACATCCCAAAGTAATAAACGAACAACAAGCGACATATTGACAAAATGGCGGTTTCATTCAATGAAGGCTGTTCGAAAACTTTCAAAATTTCCGACGACTACCGATATCGATGGACAATAAAGGAAAGAAACGAAAAATAAAAAAAAACACACTCCCATGACAAAAGAACTATTTTAGGTACATCGTTGTTGCCAGCCGAAGTTTTTTCGCCGCGAAGCGAACAGCCTCCAAATTTCTGCCGCCGCCATTTTAGGTTGTAACGCGACGGCGTTTGTAATCTATAACTTGTTTCATAGAGATATGTAGTACAAAATGGTGGAAATTTTTGTTCGCCTCTCGTTTGTTTCGAATATTATGCGTCCGAGAAACAAATACAACAGCCCATCTTGGATTACATTCTATTTAGACAAGTTATAACCACATTTACATCGACCAAATTCGCATCTATCCTTTGAAATTCGGAAATGTATTAAGTCGTAAGCGCCATAATCTATTTCTTATAATATACGACGTATGTGAGATGCGACAAATTCGTCTAGTCATGATGTAAATAGCACAAATGCCGTCGCGTTTATTTCACAATGGCTGTTTCCCCATAGCTTAACATATTCGGTGGGACAAGAAACGATCATTACTTGCTTACGTATTAGTGCTACCGACTGATTAACTTTAAAAAAATGTTGTCTAACTTTGTGAGTTTGAATAAGTAAACTTGTTGGCCCAAAACTTTGTACTACAAACTGGCTAGTCAAGTTATTAATAGCTGACTTGCCCTTTTCGCAAACTCACAATGGAGTAGCTTGGCCGAGTATGCGTATAAGAATAAGGTATTCTCGATTTTTGAAAGTAACTCAAGCCCAGAGCCCAAAGGGTTGCGGCCACAAAATTTTGATTTATTAATAGCAAGCAGAGTTTATCACAGTCGCTTGAATTGAAAACGTTGAATACTTAATTACGAAGCTCAATTGGGAGTTCGTTTGGAAATTGCTCTGTATTCCGTTCCGTCGTCTATACAGGACTAAATAACCTTAACAAAACAGTTCGGTATTCGTTAATTAACGACATTTAAGCGTTGAATACGTAATAGAGTCGTTCGTACTGAATTCAGAGGAGTCTGATTGAATGTTGTGTCTTTAAAGTTGAGCGGTGGGGTAAACAACCATTGTTCTCGTAAGTTTCTTAAAGAATATCAAGAAAAAAATATTTGTATCGAGTTACGGTTTCGAGCGACTGGTCAGGTCATTCGTACAATACGTTAATACGAGGAATGCTTCATAAAATATATTTTATTCAGTAACGTAAAGAATAATGGATTTATGAATATTTAGACTCAGCGGTCAAAGGTATTAAGGCATAAATGGTAAAAGAATACAGAAAGGTAAACCTTTGAACGCAAAGCGAAAATTTAGAGGAAATTTTGGACATGATTTGAATAATGTAAAATTCTAATTAATTTCTAAAAATCTGGCTCACCGTGAAATAATTCAGGATAAGGTAAAATTTCTTTTCATTTTACTGGTAATTTTATTCTTTCAAATCATTTTACAAGTGAGGAGATTGGGAACTGTGTAAGTAATAATGAATATTCAAATAGATAGCTACTTTACCTCAGAATAATTTAGAAGGTAGGGCAATTTTTTTAGATTATGGATTATAAATGATGATGACGAATTGTTAGGCAAACGTTAGAACATTTGTGAAGACTTGGAGAATTATAGATTTTTTTTATTTTAAGCGACCATACAGTTCACCTGATGGTAAGTGGTCACTGCCGCTCATGGACATCTGTAGTCGAACTAAGACAGAATCAAAGTTCTTTCTTAGATCAACTACAAATGCGTTGCTACCCCTGAAGACTTAGTTGGGACGCCTCGGTTAAGTATGTCTCTCTGACCACACCCTTCAAACCAGAACACAGCAGTACTAACACTGC
>DWTF01000749.1:0-10612 GCA_018250225.1 Udranomia kikkawai
AATCATGTTCAAAGATTCCGTTACATACATAGATAGATACAACCCAAGCTTATATTAGCGTGTTAAAAACAAAAGAAACGAACGCTTCTGGCCGTAAGATAAGTATCGGTGCGATAGTTAACCATCTTTTTACACGGGAAGAACTTTTAAATGGTGCCTCAGGGACTTCCGCAAAGTAACGTCTGATACTATCAATTATATACGTAAACTATATTATTCTCAAAATGTTCGTGATCGCGATACCATAGTAAAAGTTGTACTATGGATACTGACGGCAAATGACTAAATCCGCAACTGCCCCGTTACTGAGCGACGCTTCTCCTACATGCATAGCATCGTTATAATTCAGAGCTAATTTAGCTGATTCAGCCCCAAGCTCGTATATCTCGGTAATTGCGTTTGAAGGGTGCTATAAATTGTCTCGATACATTTGCCGATACCTTGCCTGTGACAGCCGAATCGGGTGGAATTTACTGCGTATTGCGTAGGTACTGTTTTTGTTCCTAACTGTAGTTTCCTTTTTAATGTGTAGTTAGTGTTGTACACTTATTTCTGCCTTATAACAGCAGTGTTCATGCTGCTGTGTTCCTTAGTAACCATAAAAGTACCTTAGTGACCTTGAGAATGTAATTTGCGGGTATTTTAATTATGATATTCTTAATCAGCGAGCCAAAAGCTATATGTGTACCAAAATTCAGATCGATCGGAGGTATGGGCTAAACGGAAGTTTATCCCAAACTTTTGCTCGGTCCAATGTTACGTAAGCGCAAGTTCGCTCGTGGACCGGCCGAGTCACAAAACACATTGACAGCGTCCGTGATCTTGACAATGGACAGCGATGGACGTGACACGCGCGTTATCAACAGCGATATTTTCGAAAACAAGAACTTTAGTGGTAACTTTAAACTTAAAGCAAACGTCAAGTTCGCTCAACTTTTGCTCGGTCCAATGTTACGCAAGCGCAAGTTCGCTCGTGGACCGGCCGAGTCACAAACACACTGACAGCGTCCGTGATCTTGACAATGGCCGGCGATGGGCGTGACACGCGCGTTATCAACAGCGATATGTCAACACGCTTGTTACATAAGGCCACACATCAAACAATTTTCGACGCCACGAATCGGTCACTCCCCGAATGCGAGTATGTGTGACACTTACACGACGGTTGACGTTTTGTATGTTTTTGTATGTCTTAATAAAAATCCTTCCTAGGCACTGGCGTAAGTTCTCTTAATTGTAGGATTTATTTTTTATTCGGATTAATTTTGAAACTTTGGTCTAAAATCTGTATAGATTACACAAAAAATTACACAAAAAATTGTGGAGTAATTTGGTTTTTTCTATGTGTGCGAAGTATATAATTTACTATAATATCTGTAGTGTATTCTCAAATTCACTGCTTTGGAAAAATAAGACTTTCACCCTCCTAATTTCTAACAATTAAAGATCCTTGCATCAACAACTAGTGTTTGTATGTTTACGTCTTATATAACCTTTAGAATATTTCAATAACAATTCGAAAACCTTCCGCGCTAAATCATCGCCATGATCACATTATATCTATTATCTTATCATACCTTATCATCAAATGTGGCCCACAAAGAGCTCAAGTGCTTGGTATTGCCAAAATTAAAATTCAGTCACAAGTAGAAGGTAGTCTAATAGATAGATTGGTGGAGGCTTTGGGGGGCATGGCACTACTCATCGTAGAGGTAGAGTTGATGCTGTATGATTGACTGAGGTTCATTTTCAAAATGTTCATATAACATTTTTCTAATAATAATAAAAGTAGAACTGTTTTAATAATAGAATTACGAACGGTCTTACTAGTGGTGATCAATTGAACATTAATTAGGCCTTACATTAGGCGCCTCCAATTGTTAGCAAATTGGACTGTTTAAGTCTGTCAGGAAGTGGCTAATTCGCTACTAATTTCTCCAAATTTTATAGCCTAAAACCTGACCTTAAACTTTTTCGACAAATTACTATTAAAGTTTACGTCAAAATCCGTTAAGACAACGTTAAAGGCTGCTACACATAGTGGTGGCCGCCGGATTTATGCCGAGCGGCCTGCCGCGGCCATATCGGCGGCCGAGCCGCCGGCCCTGCCATAAGACACGTGATGCGCGGTCAAATAAACAGACAAAATTCAAAAAAACTGTTGGAACATATTATGTTTTTTTTAAGTATCCTCAGCCATTTTTTTCGAATATCTTTCATGTACATACTTTTGACCCTCTTTAGCTTTATTTTTTTTTGTACTAGACATATTTCAACCTATCAAAATTTTAACTCGAGTTCTTGTATACAGTCCTTTCTTTTAAATCATTACTGTAGCTCATAAACGACGGTGTTGTTCATATAACTTGTGTGTAAAGCTTATAAAAGTACGTGAGTTTTATACAATTGATATTTTGTATAAATGTGCGTTACTTAAACCGTAGATAGTGTTAGCATTATCTTCTCACGCCCGCTTTGTGCCCGGGACTGCGACAATAAGTGAACGTAACAGAATGTATAGAAAATTTTGAGATTTACCGCTATAACTGTTCTACGTAAATATGAATTAGTCGAGTTGAAAACACGCACGCGGCGGAAAATAACCATAGAAATAGCTGTGAATTAGCGACACTTTCTTGGTATCCGATAAGTTATTGTGCGACTTCTAAGCGTTTGTCATTACGAGGTGTGAAGAGAGCAGCTTTTTACAAGGTCGCAAGAATGCGGTAAAGTCATTTTAATACGAATGATGGAAACATTGCACCATGAGGATTTTAAAAATATAGGCCAAGTGATTAAGTTGAAAAATCCGAATATGTTTTTTTGTAATTGCAAGTTTTTAACAAGGTGTAAACCTCGTTTATACTATTATTTTATTTAAAATTACTTATCATGTAGTATAATAGAAAATCTGTTTTCAAAATTGATAGGATGTGGTATCCCTCACAACCATTCCAAGTTGTTATGAACCAAAAACGCTATTAGCGGGAGTACATAAACTAAAGGATACTGATAAGTTGAAGCAGTGAACGTACGTAACGTACTCTAGGTAGAGTAGTTGCACGCATGCGCTTTCGTTGTTAGGAGATGGCCTAGGTTTTATAAACTTCGTTTTAACCACGCCTCAATTACAAAAATACTGCTTAAAACACTCGAATAAATTACATTTTTGAGAAAAACATTGCATTTTTGAAAGGTTTTAATTTGAAAACATGGGAAACTTTACATTAAATTGCATCTCGAGTATTGTTTTAGGACATTTACGTAACAATTAATGATCCGCCATTTTGTGTTAATAGACAAACGAATTGATTGTTATGAAACAACTTCGATAGTACTAGGGTGTTAGGAACGTTAAGAGATACTAAAATTCACGGTTCTAAACCGATGAAACAGATAGTTTGGAAAAGTTGAAGTGGGAAAGAGAGATATCGACCATGTGAGCGCATGCGTATTCGTAAATGATCACCTATCTCTTTTACTAAATTATGGGGTTGTTTCTATAGACAGAAAGTTTGCATAAGCCATTTAGGGGTCATTTGTACATCTACGAGTATGTACTTACGTTTATAACAACACTGACGATAAGTATAGGTACTAGTTGTTGACGAGTCCATTGACTATGGTTTGATTTTAACCATTTTTTTCTATACCTTCACAAATTACACTTTTTTACTATTTACACTAGACATAAAGTTATGGACCCTTTTATTACATAATATTAATAAGATGAGATCACCTTGATGACCTGCAGTGTCAACGCACGTATCTACTACTTACGTCATGATATGCGGAACCGTGTGAAAGTTACATAGAAATAACTCACATTCTTTTTTTGTATGATTTTGAGGCAGCAAACGAGCATGTAATCCAGCTGATTGTCAATCAGTCAATAGTCAAATTAAGACAGGATCGAAGTTCTTTCTTAGTTCAACTACAAATGCGGTACTACCAGGGGTAGCACCGCATTTGTAGTCATCAGGTTAGTTTGCAGGACTCATTTGGGACGCCTCGATTAAGCATGTATCCCTGACCACACCCATCAAACTATATGTTCTACATCAAGTTTCTTTATTTATATTGCTAAAATAATAATTAAGTTAACCTTAATAATTAATTGTTAAGTTAATCTTATTGAAAAAGAAAAATTGGCTTCTAAAATAAAATTATATGATAAATTTTATAAAAAGATTGTGGAATGCAATTGAAACATAGCGTATAAAAATGATTTAATTTAACAATACTGACAAATTAAAAAGTTATCTATTACTATATTCATGTCATGTATTGCAATAATAATCATGTCAAATATCCGATGACAATATCTCGTCATTGTTTTGCATTTAAATACCTAGACTTAAACATAAAAATTATCTAATGTAATAAATGTACTTAGCAGTTCATTTACT
Organism: Udranomia kikkawai; assembly: GCA_018250225.1. NCBI lineage: Eukaryota > Metazoa > Arthropoda > Insecta > Lepidoptera > Hesperiidae > Udranomia > Udranomia kikkawai. The sequence goes on from DWTF01000749.1 coordinate 4,410, forward strand.
TATTCACATCTAACTATTGTTTCAAAATAAAGTGAGTACTTATCTATAAAATTACTTTCTATTTACCTGAACTATTTTAATAAATAACATGAAATCTGTGTAAAGTAGTTTGCAAATATCCCACACAGAAGTGAAAAACTTCGTTTGAACTATAGATGGACTCAGAGAGGTTTCAAACGTTACACTTCCGAGGGTCCGAAGACATAAACAAGCCTTGGAGGCACCATTGTGGCTGTATCCGCACCAGTGACAAACTGAAACAAATACTCAAGTCATTCCCTTCCACGCCTCCACCGACGCCATCGAATTATGAGTTCACTAATGCCCTGGTACTTATGTCTTACATATTCGTTTAAACTATGTCTCATTACATAGTATAAAACAAAGTCGCTTCCCGCTGTCTGTCCCTATGTATGCTTAGATCTTTAAAACTACTTAATGGAATTTGACGCGGTTTTATTTTATTGTTAGAGTGATTCTTGAAGAAGGAAACCTATCACACATGATCATGATACTGTTTTGATAAGCAATGCTGATGCATTGCACGTGCGAAGCCGGGGCGGATTGCTAGTATAATTATATGAACGTAGTTGTTTCTCTTTTGACATCTGTAACTGGAACTGCAAATATTTTAGATAGATAATATACATAAATAAAAATGTTCATACAATTACTTTTCTCAATAATAATAAACGGATAGCAAAATTTAGAGTCTGTGAACAAGTAGGTACTACATAAGGATTCTTTCATTCAATCTTTGGATATTATTCAACTAATCAATATTTTATTCCAGTTAAACAATACATCTTGTGTGTCTGCTTATTGCACCGGTGTGCACAGGCCGTTGCCATTGACAGTGACTCCAGATCCACAAAAAGCTGAACCAGAACCGATGCCCCCTGAAAGTGTCGAAAAAACTGCAAGACCTGTAAGTTTACTTATAATACACGATTTAAAGTACTTCTGTAAAAAATCTCCAGACAGTATTTCAGTTTTGTTTGAGGTCGACAACCGTTTTCCAATCAGGCCAGCACTCATGAGCCCAAACTCCTCGGTCACACGCCAGTAAAATGCGTGGTGGTTGTGCCTCTGGAGTTGAATCACGAATGGAATGTATCACCTTCATACCTTTGTAATTCTACTGAAATACGCAGTTTTCTTGTTGGCTAGAAAGGTACCAATCAGATCCATGAGATTCCATCTTAATCCTTCAGCACGAGTCTGCACGCGTAACTTAACCCCTCATAAAAAAACCAGCAATGTGACCATGAACTGTGAACATGACATTGGTATGTAACGCTATGAAAAAGTTGTATCAACAAAGACGCCGATTTGTCTCGGATCTTGTGGAGTCGCGGAGACTAATGTTCTCGTGAAGCGAGATAGAATCTGGTGCCGTGACGTGTCACGCCCGGAGTTGCGTGATGCCAGAGGACATAAACCCCCATCACCCATGGTTGTGTAAAGCTCGGTACTCGTGTAACAACTCGTAAAGTTTAAGATAATAATTACGACAACATTAGGCAATGGTTTGAACCAGAGACTCTCACTCTATTTAGGGCCAAAGACCCCTTCTTAAAATAATTTGATCCCTACTGTTTCCCCTTCTGATGCCCATAACAAAATTACTCATAAAACTAGTTTTTCCTACACATTTTCCTACTCTATATAAAATATACAGTACCTATCTTGAAAGTTTCAAGTAAGAACTTGTGTTCATTAATAGGGGTACATTTTTTGAACCCGTCGACCTAAAAATAGTTTTTGTTTACGGTTGGGAAGCCGATTTCCACCACGTTGGGAATACCTAGTCTAAATTTTGATTGGTAGTTATCAATATACAAAAGTAGTAAATTTTGCATTCTTAGTATGAATATGTATCGCAAGCATATATTACCTATGGTGGGAATTTTTATCCATTTGTGAGATGTTTTATTAAAAAAGGATATGTATAAGCGTCGTATTATGCAGTATCAGAGAATGACAGAAGAATGAGATGAATATTCCTCAGAACTAAGTTAAAAGCATGGGTACAGCATAGGTATAAAGTAACAAAATAATACAATACATAAATCTACGAACAAATGCGTTACCAGTATTAAGAATCATTTATTTTTCTTCCTCTTCTTTTTATTTTTTTAAGACGTGCATTACTCGTGAAATAACGACCGAGCTTTAGTTCTAAATACGCATCTTATTCTTCTCTTAATGAGTCAATACTTTGCTTATTCTTTGGTTTGCTATGGATGAGTGTCAATTATTTCGTGCGGTCCTTATTACAGCGGCAATAATTGCTGTTAATTCTATTTGTTCCGTGATCTGTTGACGCAATAATTACAGTAAATTATTTTAGATGTTCCTTGTCGAATTCGGACCTATTCGAACCCAAAATCTTTCGGCTGTCATTGGACAAGTGCGGTACCACTACGCGCTTTCGCTGAAATCAACATTAAGTAGACCTTTGGCTTATGACTTTTACATGCTTTGAATCCTAGCATGAAAATGAGTTAAAATTGTTAGTTCGATTTAATGCCAGCATTAAAGATACACTACATACCTTACTTGTGTTTTTTTAATCGTGTGCATGTTTCACGTTGCTTGTCATTTGTTTTGGAGATGGACCTGTCTCTGAACAAAGAAATGTAGCGACACCTACACACGAAGCTACGAAAGGTGTAACCGAATTTGGTGTTTGCGTTGACAAAAACGCGGCAAATTTCTACTACTGGATCTAGATTTTTTTTGTGATTTTGTGGTAGCAAACGAGCATCCAGTCCATCTGATGGTAAGTGGTCACTGCCACCCATAGTTGATTATACTATACCTTCTTAGGTATAGTATAATCAACCTAAGAAGGTTTAAAGTTCTTTGTTAGGTCGACCATAAATGCGAGAACCCCAGTGGACTACGGTGGAACGCCTGGGTTAAGTATGTCTCCCTGGCTGGTTATGGCCAGGGAGACATACTTATACTATTGTAGTTAAAATTTACTTGGCTCTTTTGTGGACATCTTTGTTTCAAAGTAACTTAGTACAATTTATATTAATCTGCTAATGAAACCTTGACGAATTTAGCCGAACTCCGCCGTGCCGTCTGTTTGTTAATCTTTAATTAACACATTAGATACCGATCTCTCTAGGTTACGACCAAGCGAATTTTGCTAGCATGTTCCGCACTGAGTTAGAAAAAATTAATGATAATATATGCTCTTATCATAATTGTAATCAAATTCAGGGTTTTAATAAGAATCTTAAGACTGTAAGAATTTGGCAATAATGCGTGCACACTCACGATGTTTAAAGCGTATAATACAGAGTATTGAATAGTTAGTAAGATAGATAGATTTTTGACTTACAATTAACTTAAAAATGGTCATGTATTCAAAAAGATTTTAAAAAACTATTATCATTTAAAACACATTATCTTCTGGGATTAGCTTACCTATTACATGAGCTTATGTCTACACCTATTTCTGACTTATGAGCGCAGTGTTCGTGCTGCTGTATTCTGGTTTAAAGGGTGTGGTCAAGGAGACATAATTAACCGAGGCTTTCCAACTTAGTCCTCAGGGGTAGCAATGAATTCGTAGTTGACCTAAGAAAGAACTTCGATCCTTTTTTAATTTAACTACAGATGTCCATGAGCAGCAGTGATCACTTACCATTAGGTGGACTGCATGCTCGTTTGCTACCTCAAAACTATAACCTTCTAACCAGAACACAGCAGTTAACACAGCTGTTATAAAGCAGAAATAGGTGTGGCGGTGGTGCCTCCGGAGTCGAGCCGTAGAAGGTTCTACCACCTTCAAATGTTGTACAGGATAACACTAAGGGCTGGCGAGTGGTGGGTGAATTGGTTCAGCTCTTGCAGCTCTCCGTGACAGCGACGGCTCTCGCCCCTGTACTACCTCATCTATTGCTACATGCAGTTGGTGTATTACACGCTCAGGAGCGCTCTGTACTTCCATAACGCCGATGGGTGAGTAAACTCCATCGCTCCTTTTGGTGGTGGCAGAACTCTCGTTGTTAAACGAATACATCACCACCCCACCAATCTTTACATTATAATAGTGTTCTTAGATTAAATAAATCATCGCATCGTTATTTCCCGATTTGGATTAAATTTCGAACACACGATCATTGTAGTTGCATTTTCAGGACAACACTTATAAGTGTGTTTCTTTACTTATTAGTATAAAGTATTTAAACTACACACATATGAATGGTTACGCATTTGAATGGAAGTTGTTCATTCAATGAACACACAAATAAGTATGAAAAAATACTTACTTTGTACCTAAACAAAGCGCTTTGTTTTACACTCACAAACATCATGATTTAGTCTACGATTTAGAGCTGTGGCATAGGAATTCAGAGAATAAACAAGTACTACAGATTTTCCAGTCTGAAAAGTCGTTGATACAGATTATTGAATTACACTGTGAATTGTTTCTGGCGTGGGAAGCTTGGATGCCGTTGTTTACTATTACGATATAGTCTCGAAATAAATTCGTATGAAATTCACTTTTAAGATAGTATTAAACACACTACACACGTTAAGGGTAGTATTACAACAGAAGCATTCAGGCTGCTGTGTTTTGGTTTAAAGAGTGTGGTAAGACATTAAACAAGGTTAGGAATAAGTAGGAGACTTGGTCCTTAGGAGTAACGTATACTTTATCGATCTTAGAAAAACCTTCGATCTTGTCTAGGGTTGATTACTGATGAATGTGGGGAGTAGTGACCACTTACTATGAACTGGGTACTCGATGTTTTTTACATATTTTAAAAAGGTATGGATATAAAAGGTTTATTGAATATAAACCAGTTACTAGTTTCAGTGCGCTGGAGTTCTATATAGAGTTGCATAGGATTACTTGCATAGGATGACTCCTAGTAATCAGTAAAATATGAGAAGAGAGTAATCCAAAGCTATAAAACAGCTGATCGCGAGGATTTTGTCCTCTATTACATCTTAAAATTTTGGCTTTCTTGTTTCAGGCCCATGAAGATTACAATAGGTGTCATGACTGTGACCTCTCTCGTAGTAGGATTCAACCTAATTCTACGATTGGAACGCCTTATTGGAATTTTCCCTTAGTTACTAAAAGTACTTTAAAATTACTATGACATTTTCGACATGTGTTTTTAGAGCCACTGTTTTTGTAACTACCGGTGTAATTTTTTATAACATTAATTGAGAAGCATTGGCATTTACTTTTGTGATTACAAAACAATTGTATTATTAAAATAACAGAATACTGAAGTCTATTTTATTTGTGCACTTCCAATATCTGATCGAGAACTGCAGTTTTAATTTATTAAGTTTTAATTGATTACTGAGTTCGTCGTTTGTCCGGGCGTGACTATGCGGATTGACCGTAACGGCGGCGTTTACACCTGGACATTGTTTCTTCGAAAGGTTTAGGAAGCGATTAAGGTCCGTGCAAGCTACTGAGCCGCGAACTACGTGCGGGAAACATTGGAGAGCCGAGGAGGCGTAGTGGAGGCTGCATACCCGCCACTTTAATCTCGGACGCCGAGGCAAACGCGTGCGGTACGCGAATAGATGCCAGCGAATTTACGTACGCGAATAAGAACTTTGTGGTCTCCGAAATAAATAAAACAGATGTCGCCATAGTGTAGTGCATGCATAAATGACAATAGAACGTAAAAAGTGCGTAAAAGGAATCCCGAGTGTTGCGTAATGTGCAAAATGTTTAGTCTCAGGTAAGCGACAAATTTGAAAAAATACATTTGTTTAGCTCGTGTCGTTTTTAAGTTTGGTTGAAAAGTCGTTACAAGATTTTTTAATTGTCACCGTTGACCTTGTTCTTCAGTATTTATTTTCACTAACGGTTTAGTTTAATTATACATAGTTTAGCGTGTAATAACTGCACGCTACGCTTTTTCAGATTACGTTTGAGTTACAGTTTCAGATTATAGTTTTGTAATATCCACTTAAATAATGATTACAAAGTACCAATGACATTTTTATATTGCGTGAATTATTCAACCGTACTTTTTATAATTGCGATCACAATATCTAGTTAAATCATCTCAATATAATAAAAGTATCGTACTTTTTACTATAGAGATGTTTGTAGATAAATACATATTATATCGCACGCTTAATAGAATACTGACCTAACTAAAAACGACGATTTTTGGGAAGTCGGAAAAGAAAACCTTTTTATGAGGACT
>DWTF01000750.1:0-10610 GCA_018250225.1 Udranomia kikkawai
TTGTGATTTAGGAACCGACACCGTGTGTAATAACATTAAATGTCGTTTCTCCTTATTACAGGTATGTTTTTATCGAAGACTGATGTAATTATATTTCATGTGTTATATTTCATGTATTGTACATAGAATAAACAAAATAAATCTCCTTATTACAGAGAAACTCAGCTTTGTTTGAATCACGGTGCCGCCTAAAACACAAACATAGAATTGAAATTCTTATATGTATATAAAAACGGTATAGGAGAAAGTAGTAGAGATGTAACACTGAAGTATAACAATGATTTGGTTATAAAATGTATCCACAAAGAAATGATTTACACAAATTAATCACTATGTGTCTTTTTACTTTTTAAGAAAAATATAATGAATGCAATAATCACAAATCACTGGCATCACATAATTATGTATATTCGAGTTATGAAGTATTATTACGTAATGTTCGCGTGCATCAGCGCATATTCGTCGTCATGACAACCGCAATATGGCTGCCGAGTCAATGCTCTATTCGCGCCAATTTCATTTCACTTTTCACTGGCCAAGCAGGCAAGACAACTTAGTGATGCAGCCAAATTAAAAAGACATGGGAAACATGCAAATTGTTTTTATATGCCGTGAAATCGATAGTCGTAGAATCAGCTTTCCTATTTAAAATTACGATCCGACTCCTAATCTAATTTCATGAGATAACTGTTGCACGTGCTGAGATTTACTTTGTTGTAATTTTGTTGATGTAATCGAATCCTAATCGGTAATCGCTTCGTTTCTATTGATTAAAGATTTAAATACATAATGCACATACAAATCGTATCATTAAATGCTGTTCTTTGGAATTGTAAGACATGCATATTATTAATGGACGAACTATGGCTGTGATTGAGGAAAATAGAGAAAGTAATTATTTACTGAAATAAGGCTTTATGAAAATTTAGGAAATAAAAGTTATAAGTGACTGACACCTCATTAGTATCTTAAAGACCTTCTTTAATTTCACAACATAATTAAAACGTTTTACTATTAAACGAAAAAATGACACTTGAAATAACTAATTACTTACAGTTTTTAGTCGGACTAGTTATAAATACAAACATTCTGTAATTAGGCGACTGCAGCGCATGCATTGTTTATAATGACAACAACAAATTAGCATTCTTATATTCTTGCTACAAGACAATACGTCAAGAAAGTGGTATAGGAAGCGAATGGAAAACAAAAGTCTTTCATCGCAATTATAGAGAGAGGCCGGCCGTGAAGCATTGTGCAGGTTTTTGTATGGCACTCGCGTCGGTTTAGTGCCTAGTTGCGACTCTTCCGCGTATTGTCATCTTTGTTGCTATTACGTTTTTAGTAATAGCTGTAATTTTGTCTTGTGTAAGGTTTTTAAATCATCAAACATGCGAGTCAGTTTAATTAGACACTATGGCTCTCATAATTATATCATTGCTATGGTTAATTATTTTACAAATTAGTGTTGAAGACTACCTAAGTCTATTTTCTACCTTCTTTGTGGTCAATGACTAATCTAATATCTATCACAATCTAGTCTAATAAGCAAAATATTTGTTATGTATTTTATTTGAATGACATTTTAAATCTTTTAAAATCACTGAGGTAGCATCTTTGATCAATCCAGATAGAATTGAAGTCGACTGGCATCTATTATTTGCGATGAATGTAGGTTGAAGACATCGTACATCGTATTCAAACAAATAAAAACTATTCTATTCAATTCTCAATTTGACAGTATGTCTCACTGTAATATGGACTTTGAACTTAAAAGAAAATGTTTGCTTACTTCCAGAGCGGCGTGTGCGCAGGGGAGCGGGCGCTACATCTATGCCGCATCGACGCAGGTTCGACATACACCGGGACGTCGCCAGGTGATACCAGGGCACTGCCGCCCTAAACACAGAATACTAGCGCTTGCTCAATAAATACGTTACTTATCATTTAGTTACTGTAAGAACAGCTTAAATGTTATAATATGATGGTATACTCCAACTTCAAAAGTTTACTACCACAGAATTTTCCGTCATTATTAAAAGGTTTTTAAAAGGTAATTGTTCTACACTTTTCTTATTATATTTCAACTTATATGATATATCTGATATATGTATTACCTGTAAGAAGCTTCAGCTGTTGCTATTAGCTATATTTCCCACATTAAAGTGTAAAGTCAAATTAGTAGTCTCATTCTCACTTATCGCTAATGGCTTATCATATGGGAATTTAAACAAATCAGACTGTTGCAACAACATCAGAATATTTAAAGGATATTATTATATTGTCCATTATAATTGTATTTTATCTTGCATTTGGTACATTTACAACGGTCGTTGATCCAAAAATATCGGTGTCAGCAGCGCGGACTCGATAGACAAATGAAAATAAAGCTCATGAGAGATGTAAAATATGGCATTTGATTTTACAGAGCTGTTTAATAAGTGATTTGTTACAAGTCTCCTGTCTGCTATTAAAATATCTCAACGAATAAATAGCAGACAAGGCGATCGGCGTTATGTTTTAAATCCGCCCGATAAATCACAATTTACCAGTTGGATGTAAGGCTCTTATTAAGATTTACTGCCTTACTAACAGTACTTAGTAGATACCTAGTGAAATGCGCTACTAGAAATCATATTTCAAAGCCTGAATCCCACAGCATTTGTTTCAATCAGATTACACGATCTATTTATGGACCACCGTATTTATATACCTACTCGTAAGTCAGTTTCAAATCTGTATGAACAATTATGTTTTAATCATCGATGTAATTCTATTGCCAGTAAGTATCACTTAAGTTTAATGGCAAAAGCTTTTATAGGATAACGTTTGTTCACATACCATATACATTTTCACTAATCACTTGCAGAGAATATTGCTTGTTATTTATGCATCTATATGCTCTCATTCTAGTAATAACATTATTATCATTTCCACATGACCAGTCCAGGAGGGTAATGAAGAAGATTAATAACTACATTATGAACATTGTCAATGCTGTCTAATATTTTCAGCTACATTTTATTTAGCTAATAGCTTGATTTTAGCAAGCTCGCCTTGTTGGAAGACGTGAAAGCCTACTCTCTCCATTTTCACAGGTCGCTGCTGAAGAGAAGAGGGTCGCGAGGAGTGAGGTAACCTGGCCGGAAAGCAAGCGGGTACCACGCAACTCGCAACAAACCAGCGATCTATATCGCTCAACGACAATACCCCACACCGATATGTGTTCCCCCGTAACCGAGTACCTAAAAGTCAAGTAAATTATATACATCGAATAATGTACGGTCCGTCCAAAACGCTGCCAAACATTTTAAACGAATTTATTAGTGTATGTACAGTCGTAATTGTAAATTGTTTTGTATAGTAGTGGAGTAGCCGCGTGTGTAGTGTTAGTGAGGTGTAGTGAGCGCCCTCTGGCGTGATCTAGGCGCGGCAACGTGGCGGGGACGCATGCGCCGCCGGGGCCGGCGCATGGCGATGCCATTTATTGAAGACGAATGGTGGTCAGCGGAGAATGAGGGCAGAATGGTCGACCTCTCCAATTGCTTACAGGTACGGCAATATTCAGATTCGTTATTCAGCTTAACTCATGCAAAGCCATTCTAGGCGCCCGGGGACAAAGTTTTTATATTTAAACCTTGCCTCATACCATATGAAGGGGGAACATAATATCTATTTTTTTATGATTTTGAGATAGTAACGATCATACAGTCCACCTGATGGTAAGTGGTCACTGCCGCCCATAGACTTAGACGCTATAGGATTGAAGTCCTTTCCTAGGTCAACTACAAATGCGTTGAGATCCATGAGGACTAAGTTGGAACGCCTCGGTAGGTATGTCTCCCTGACCACAAGCTTCAAACCAAAACACAGCAGCACAAACACTGCTGAAGAACATTTTGAAGTTATTTTTATGGTACCGACACAAATGATACACATAGCGCCATCTGTTGTCCAGTGGCAGTATAGTCTAAACATGCTTGAGAACATGATATTGCTATTCAACAATACTATTAAGATTGTATTACGAATTAAAATACTTAATATTGTAACTTGTACCAGATTCATCATTTACCTAAGAGCCTTTTTTAATATTTCCAGGACGCGGTAACCGCCGGTGGCCAAGCCGCGGCGCAGCTTCAGCTGCAAATGGCGACATCTCTTGGAGAGCTGTCACAAGCCGAGCTATCTAACATCGTAGGAGGTTTAACCCTGGAGGCCGATGGCTCGGAGGCTGCAGATCCTGATGACATCCTTAAGCAGCTTGGCGAAACTGCATTCGATAATTTCGATACTTTCTTCACCGATCTGACCAATTCCACAGCCTCTGCTGTGCCACCTGTTGAAATAAAGGTAAGTTACATTTTAAACGTTAAAGTTTTACGCTAAATTTTTCAAATACAACGATTACTTTGACAGTATCCATTAGATTTGTTTTATAAAATACTCATTATTATGTAGTCTTCTTACGGGGGCAGTATAAAAGGAATTTATTTAAATTGATTATTGGTATCTAGATAGGCGTTGAAATAACAAACACTTAAAGAGTTGTTTCTGTTTTCCAGCAAGAAGAAAACAATAACATATCGTCAGCGTCCGGGAGCCAACTTCAAGGCTCATATTATCAACCAAACAGTCAGGTCGCGTTACCCAATAACGGTCAGCAACGTCTACAACAACTGCTGAGATCCGGGACAAACGCTATCAATAATGCTGTTGCGAACAATATTAATAATGGAAGATACAACATTGCTTCCGCAAATCCCTTATTAGCGGAAAAATTAGCCGCGACATCTAGCGGTATAAAGCAAGAACCAATGAGCTCAGACTACAACGGAACGAGTATGAACTACGGAAACGCGTCGCCTATGCAACGGGTGCCGAGTGGAAAGCCTCAGGTGCACGACGCTGGTGGAGGTAAAGGTAAGTTTTATTTATTAAAATTAGATAAGCAAATTGAGGTGTCATTGTTAGGATGTGAAACACATTAGAGATAACAAAATGCATTGTAGGAAGTGTTTTGTAACTAGCGCCCTCTATTGACAAATAGTTGAACTAAGGGCATAGACCTTAGCATCAGTCCATATAGTTCGAATTGTGTGTCTAGATGGCGCTTACTCCAAAATAGTTCATACGCAGTGCCTCTAATCTACAATAGAGGTCGCTACTTACTAGAAAACTAATTTTGTATTACAATATCAACGTTGTACCGGTTAGCCGATGCAGTTTTCTCCCGATCACAATCCACTTTCAATTTCCGCTCGAGGAAGTGCAGGCGATTTTCCTTTCGCGATCTGCCGCTTTTACTACGTCTTACCTGGCCATCAGCGACGAGAAAGTTTAATAGCTTTATTAATAACCACTACCACGATAGTGCTATTACGACTTATCTTAATATTCTTCAGTATGTTTATGCACTGAATGCAGTCTTCTGAATAGGCATTAAAAAATCTTAAAATATTAAATGAATCTTTAAGCATTTTTACTTAGTCACAATTGTTTGGGTCACAATTTCGATAATTTGTTTCTATGTTAATATAATGTCGGATCATTTGTTCGATGCGTTTGTTTTTCGCTACTAGTATAATTATGATTAGAATAAGACCAGATATTTTTCGAACGTATTTCGAATAGCGATTGATTAAATTATTATCGTCGGTAGCCAAATCCGATTGTTCTTAGTATTTATTGTCTATTAATATATGAGATATACGTACCAAGTCGAAATAAACTAGTTTCTTGGTAAAATAGTTCATAATCATAATCGGAGAAACATGACAACCGTATGTACTACAGACATTTTATTATTACGCGGAAAAATGTACTTATTATTCTAACTTATTTATTCGTATAAAATACGCGGCGTTCGTTTGTTTTTATAATGACGGTGCGGAATCGAAGCGGACTTTCCCTGTTCTATTTTAAGATAAATGGTAATTACCTATCAATGTTTGTGCAACGAACAGCTCAGCATCCTGTTTTTATTTTATTATACAATGCGTTTGTTATTTAGTTAAATAAATCTATCCTCATATTTCCTGCGGCTTTAGCGGGTTAAATAACTTCAAAATTGACAAAACTTCTATATATGAAAGTTGTGAACTAGATACGTATTCAATCAATAATATCGTTAAGTCAGCCAGTAGATAATATTTTAAGTCGTAGATTCAGAACCATTTTGATCACGTTTTTATTAGCTTGGGTTGTATCTTTGTATGTATCATCGATCGAGCTCTATGTTCATAAATTTCCAGAAGTCTGATTAATTTGAAACATGGCATACTTATCAAGGATCGATGACAATGCAATACTATGATACCATCGAGCTGGTTTGATGATGGAATTGAAAGGTGGCTGATGTACTACTTACTAAGCGCGTTTTTAGTTTTTGAAAATATTAATTTATTGTGACATTACAAGAACATTGATTCTGATTTTCTGTCTATTCTAAAATCTTTATTTTAAAAAATATGAACTTCAGTGTCATACTAAACCTAATCAGGGTTTTTTCAGCAAAGCTGAGAGCAAAGCACTCAGTAATCAGAAATCATATTTTATCTATGTACATATGCTACTTCCGAGAAATACATCACACCTTAATGAGGTAAGCCACCTTGCATCATCTTTGCACGAGAATATCCAAAAAAATCCTTTAAAGTGAAAATAATCATAGATGAAAATTTTGAGTTGGAAGTCGAAAGGTTAAGTTTGACTTCTTGCAAAACTTCGCTCCTACTGACTGAAACTGAAAATTCTACGAGCACATAAATGTCTTATAAATGTCATTTTACGTATTGTAATTCGCGTAGATACCGTAAGTTGAATTAAATAGGCTCTAAATCAAATACATTTAACACTAATAGCGCATTTTCTCGCGATAGCCGAAGCTGATACGGCGGCGCCCCCGCGCGGCCGGAAGTGAAAGCATTCTAGCTTTCTCCGCTATCTTCACATCGGTATACTATGACACTAGTACTGAATACTATCTCAGACTTTTAGGATCCAGAAAGCAATAGGATTTTGAACGTGAAGCAATAGTCCGTCTATTAAATCGTCCGCAAAAGGGAGGCTTGTCCATTATGCTTAATAGTATCCCTGCATAATAAAGTTGCTGGAAATTTGATGTTTCTAATACCGGCGGATTGTGGTCCAGCGTTTCCAGATGGTATAAATGGATTTAGTAATTGTATCATTCGGCTCTCTTATGTATCTTAAATAAACACAGAAAATGTTCAATACATTTTCTGTTAATCTATTGAACATTAAAATAACAATTTTAATCCTTTTTTGATACTAATTACCGTATACCTGGTATTAATAATGATTATAAATGCAACAAGGGACAATTTTTTTCTTGACGTTGTTGTATAATTAATAGTGTTGATAATTGTCTAGTTGTACAGTAGAGTCAATTAAAGTGATTTTAGAGTGTTTCCCTTTAAAAACTTTTTTACTGGGACCACATATTGACAATTGACGTCAAATTTGACCCTTTATCCTGAAATTTGTTTTCAATACACTCATCACAACACTTATAAAATCATTTCAGCTTAGAATTCTGTTTATCCTGTTTATATAATTAACATTTGTTATTGAAAATTTTATACTCAGTTCGCCCACGATTCATTTGATTCCGTCGGCAACTTTAACTGACATCAACAATAACTTATGCATTGACTCAGGTCATGGTCTATGTGGGAAATTTTAAAGCCCATGACTTTCAACTCAACCCTGAAACAAACTCAAACTTATATTATTGACGAAATCGTAGGTAGGTGTTTGATATACATATATATATTAATGTTTATAAAATAAGCCGTAGATACAATTTCAATTTGCATCTCCTTAATACTTTGTATAGTTTTCTTAAACTCGGTTCCGCTTTACTCCCAAGCATATAATAAAAAAAGATGAGAATAAAAACTACTTTTAAAAATCGATAAAGATATTAATCTCTTTAACAACGCATTAGTACCGAACGCATCAGTCCCGTATTGCGGTCCTTCCGAAACTACGCTTGACTTTTTACTTCTATTTGATCCCACCGCAAGCACTTGACGCTATCCCTAGGGATGGATCTGGGATAAAACGTGTCGTTCCAGAAGTGGGAAGCTTTTAGGTTTTTTCGGTAAGACGTTTGGTTTTTTGCCAATCGAACAGTCAGATGTTATTACGAGCATAGGGCGTTATTTTGCAAGGATCCATGCTTTTGTAAAATTACATACTTAATATTTTATTGCAACATACCTTAGTTATATGAAAAACAAATGATGGAATCCAAATTTCGCTCACAGAAAATGTGTGGTCTGAATTTCGAAATGATACATCATATTATCCAAGGCTTGATATACTGTTTTGAGTGCATAATTCATTTTTCAATAACTTATTAATTTTGTTTATTATACTTAATTAAATTTTGATTGTAAGAAAAATGTAGCCTACTTCTACTGGAGTTTACCCAGCTAGAACAGTTTCCTTGTAATGCATCCATTCGAAAATACAGATTCAAGGAAATAGTTTTAATACAGTATGGTCAGATACTCGACCTAAATAATTTTGTTTGTGTCAAAAAACCTATCCAACAAACCTAGCTTCGCAGGAAAAGTAAACTTATTTGTGCACATAACGTCGCATAGCTAGCAATCCCAGTTTCCTGGTAACGCATCTATATCGGAGAAGTATATGGAGCACGGTGTCAAGGTCACGTGGTGTCACGGCGACCTCATTGCGGCGTGACGTCACGCGCACTCATTTGTTCCGCTTAATTTAACTTACGGGATACTGTGGTATTGAATATTGTGCTGTTTCAAGGAAAAAATGTTGCAGGATTTCCTATACACAACTTTTAATCGGTTTAAAGTTTTGGATGGTTTTTATAGGTATTGACTTTCTTGACTTTGATATTCGTCCAGGTTTCGAGTGTTGTATCATGCAGACTTTTATATGACAACATTGGAAACAGAGTACATCGTAAGACGTACATCTTTAAATGGCAGTGATCCTTCAGTAAGCATACTCGTTTGCTATTTCAACAAATTGCAAAAACAATTTCCTGGGAATTAACATGATCACGTGGTAATCCCAACCCACATACCTCAGTAGGTACATTTGAAACAATTAATAATCAAGAATCATTTTTATAAGGTATACAAATACACTTAATAAACATCATATACATTTACATTGATCAGTGATCATCGGCTTTCAACGGCTTCAGGCTATGTAGTCCAGGAGAAAAAAGCCGGCGGGAAAAAACTCTCAGCACGGTTTTAAACGACGTAAATGAATCCAGTCTACATCATGATTTTGAACCGAAAATGCACTCACGGGACAGCGACCGTTTGTTTGAAAAGTTGATTAATAAAAGTTATTTCTAACGGTAAACAAAACGAGTCATTCAGTATACATTTGTAAATTGTTCGAGGAATACGGTAATTTGTGCGCCGCATAAAGGCAATATTGTTTTTAAGAAAATATGCGGAAAGTATATTTCCGCGAAGGATATAAGAATCGTTTCAATTAAACTTAAGAACGCCTGAGATGATAGAAACATAGAGGATGTTGTTAATATTGCGTCTATTTGCCAAGTTATTCAATATAGTCATACTATAGCGTTCCGCGGCGAGTATTCGTTTGCGTTAAAACTATGACACGGAAAGTTGCGAGAAAGGACGGGGAATACCACTTACAAAATTATCCATGTACATTTACATTTTCCATTATTGACGGACTGACTGAAAAACCATTTAATTTCGATTTACATAACCAAATTGACTATGTTTTAGTTCTGTATTGTTTTGTTTTTTTAATTGACTTATATATTTTTTTGATTATCACTTTTTCAATCATATCTGTAAAGAGTTACTTTGAAATAACGTAGGTACGTAAGAAAATTTTAAAATGACTAATAAAATATGTAAATTTACAAAATGTAGCTACACGCGAAAAAAACAGACCAAATACTAGTTAATAGCCAGCAAAGCCGAACAAAGCAGTCTTCCTCCCGAAACTGTTTGATTGACGTCATCAGCGTGAAGCGTGTATCATGAATGGCCTCTATCGTACGATGCTGGCTGGTTTTCCTGCTGGTAGTAGGTAGTGCATTGCAATGTTGTTGTCAATATGGTGTAATGTGCGTCAATACCACATGTCGATACAACCAGTTATTTTTAGTTTTTTTTTTTTAATTATAAAAGTTATATTTCAATAATGTCTTAAAATATATTGCCACAGTTCACACTACATAGATCATTTAAACCTAAGAGGCATCTAAGATCGTCCTAAACTAGGTACTATGGGGCAAAAAGCTAAAAATACCTCTATACAGACTTATATACATAATAATTCATAAGTAAACATAGATAAAAATATTTTTTTACAATTAATTTGCTTTCTAAGGGAATTGAACCAGCGACCTGCGATATATGTATAATTTAGTGTGACCACTGAGTCGAGCTAATTCTTCCATTAAGGCAAAGTTCAAACAAAACATGGAATGGAACTCAGAAAAGGAGGACAAGTTATCTTCGTAACTTCTGTCTTTAACTAAGTTTGTGTTGACTTAGGTCAGGCTACGTTCACGCGTTGGAATCTTTCTATGGGATAAAAGT
>DWTF01000751.1:0-10609 GCA_018250225.1 Udranomia kikkawai
AAAATTTTGGAGCGAACAATAGAATTTCTGTATATACTTATATCCATCAATCCATCAGCCTTTTCTTGTCCACTGCTGGACGTAGGCCTCCCTTGCTTGATGTCACTCCGACCTGTTCTGCGCCCACTGCATCCAGCAATTTCCTGCTGCCTTTTTGAGGCACGTCAGTCCACCTGGTCGGGGGGCGGCCTATACTTCTTTACCGAGACGTGGGGTACTTATTTTACATTAAACCTTGTAAATAAAATATTTTAATACTTTATTCAATCCAAAATGACATTGGTATAACAGTTTACTAATCGTAAATTAGATTCCGTTTAGGTTCAGGTTTACACATTTCGCCCAAAAACTCTTCTACATAGTAGTTGAAAAAACTGCAGGCGTGCCTGAAAACTGTGTAATGTATGCGATTACACATGTTTTAGGCATAATGTGTTGGATTTTTTGAAGCTCTGTTTCTTTTTTGTAGCTAATTGTTTTTGTAATTTGCTACAAACAAAGATTTCAATAGTTGGTTACGCCCTTGCTATAATGCGACCGCGCCGAAATGTTTCCACTATGAAATGAATGAGCTCACTCATTTAGAGGTGATAGTATAGCTATTGTCTCTGTTCAGCCACTTTTTTTCTTTTTTTTACTAGCATATAAATACAGTATGTAGTAATTCTGTTCTGTTCTGTTCCCCCCAGTCAAGGGCTTGTGTTAGGAACGAGTTCACGTCAATAGTGCAATGGGGAAATGAGGATGGAACCCACGACCTATCGTAAAACCGATACACTACCCATTAGGCTATTGCCGTTTATACTACGCCACAGTGTTTATGTGCCAGAGCGTATCTAACCATTTAAATCTTTGACTACAAAAACACCCGGCATAATAATATTTGTTAACTTAGTTATTCACGAGTTTTTCAAACGAGATACGTTCGTTATTATGCAACGGCTAGCCGGTAATTCGGTCACTATGGCCATACGTGCTTTATGAAAAACTGCGTGTCAAGTTATCGAGCCCATTGCACACCCACACAGTAAAAACTAGTCATTTTATACATTGCATGTCATTGCTATTCACAAAATTAAGTGTTGGGCGAATCGCTGAAATCGATTTTACAAAATGCGTGTACGATTAAATTTCAAGTGTATTGTAATAATTGAAGATGCTATTTTTCGAATAACAGGTTTTTACGTCTTCAGGCCATCAGATAGAATGCATACTTGGTAACGAATTCCTAATATTATAAAAGCTATTATCCATAAATAAACAATTCAAGACGAGATTCAGTACGAATATGCTCTTGAAGATTAAGATTAAATATTTAGCTCTTACGGTTCCAAGCATAAAAATGATTACATTATCGATTTCACCTTGTTAGGTTTTAATTTAAGTTGCATTGAAATTAAGTACATTGTTTTGTAGATTTTGACGTCGACGTTGATTCTTAGAATAATACAATTGTTTGCATTGAAGTATTAGTGTGTGTTAATTTTAAGGATCAATACTTATATAGGGTTTGAGGTTTGAGGTCAATGGTTTGAGATCGACCAAATGACAAGAATAAATAAATGAAAATGATTTAATAACCCAACTAAGTTTGAACATTAAGTATTAATATAAAAAAAAATGGACTACACAAACTGTCATTAATTGTTTGCCAGTATTCAAATGACGTTCCGAGTAGGTTTCTACATTCGTGTGTGTGTCAAAGGTATGGTTGGTTCGGCGTAATCGTTTCCTTTTACTAATTTAATGTATTTCTAATGTATTATTATATCAAATATGGACTTGCGGTACTTCTACTCCGTATAAACTTCGCCTGTGCATTATTTTATACTCCGTCGTGTAATTGGCATAAAAATCGTTCCTGAAGTCGCAACCTTCACGTATTAATATGCAGATATATACTTTAATTTGTTTCTGAGTACCCAGTTACGTTACTTTACGTAGAAAATGTTTTCTACTAAATGCATAGCAATCGAATTTCGTGTTTTCCGAACTCCAATGAACCGTGACGCGTTGAACTCTATTGTACTAGGCAAGTTTTACCGCGTTTGGTATTAGCAAAAGTACTACTAATGTAAATTGACCTAATGATTATGTACAATTTCAGGTTAATATCTATATCTTTACGTATAACAAAACTGTAGAAATGTAAATTCTGTAATTGAAAATATTTAAAAAATAAATAGCAGAGGCTATTACTGGATCGATACCAAACCCATATATGTGATTAAAAATTTTTTGTCTGTCGATCTCTAGACTGTACTGTACTGTACTAAACGCAATTAATATGTCGATCAATTGACATGTCGAGCGACGCGAGCATTCGTTCTTATAAAAATGTTGCAATAACAGCTAGTTTCAAATATAATTACAATACCATTCTATATGGGTAGTATGTGCATAGTTTACAACTGCTCAACATCCGATGCTCACGTCAATCTCGATTCAGTATTTAAATGACGTTCCGTGTATAACGGGTGGCTATATTATGTGTGCGGCAAGGATATGATTGTATGCGTAATGGTTTATTTTACTAATTTAAAATACTTATTTCTAATGCATTCTTCATCTTCACTTTCTGCATCTTCACTTCTTCTCCATATATACATACTTTGACTGTGCCAAATTTCGTACTCCTCCGTCAATATAAATATTAAATTAAATGTTCCATATATTTTTTAAATTGCTGGTAATATTTATAGCTTAGAATAGATAATAAGAATAAGTCGTAACCGTATTGTTTACACCAAAAATATTACTTTTTAATCGCGCATTTTCTATGAGATCTTGCATAACTAGAAAAAGATGTAGAATTAGAATTAATGGCGTTGAATTACGTAAAACGCGAACATAAATTGGTGTAAAAATACTAAGCACGTCCATAATTCCTGTTTTGTAATTACAATATTGACGCTTACAAAGTGGATAGCGAAAAGATTAAAAACATTAAATGAAAGCGCTTAATTTATGCACATAATAATAAAACGTATCAACACACAGTGTCCATAAATGAAACACATAGTCTGGTGTTGTCTAAACAAAAGTGATCGAATGTGTAATTCGGTGAACAGCGGTTAAATTAGCCGCGATGCGGGCGTCTTTATAGTCTTTAAATTGGCAAAAAATCGAAACAAGCTTCGAGTGACACCGATCGCGGAGGCATCAGCGAAACAGGTGTTATCATAAACATACATTTTGAAATAAAAACAAAATGATTTTCATGAGTGGCGGTAGGCGCGAACTGCCGTTCGTGTCGCCGACACAATGGCGATTTCATAGTTTTTTTGTTTCGTCCACGCCGTAAAGGCCGACGATATTAAATTTAGTAAGCGGAGAGGTGTCCGAAATCTCACGCAGACGTGCGATCCGCCACACATATTTCCATCCGCACAAAAAGCGGAACTATAGCCATAAATATGTCCAAATAAACATTAGTCTCCAGTAGGCTGTATAAGCCGGGATGGGTTCCGTTGACGACTCTTATAACTATGTGTAAAGCATACAAAGGGCCGCATGTTTAAATTATTTTTTTATTCAAGGTTACAAGTTTTACTGACCCGTTTACCTAAATATCGGATAAATTTGTCAGATATCGGTTCAATTTATGACTCTGCTTCTGATACGTAGATAATGAAATTCTTAATCATTTATATGTATGGTTACGACTCGTATGGTCTCGTTGATTGAACAAAATCTATAGATAGGCGCGTCAAATCATTTTAGTTTGTAGTATCTGGAATCAGCATAATAAACCGGTGTACGTAGAAGTGAGTAAGGACGTTTGCATTGTTCGCGCTAACAACGCGGCGTGCGCAGGAGTGGAGGCGCGCAGCGCGCGATGAGATGACAGTCGCTGCGCGGGCGCAGGCGATAATATGTGTACATATGTAACATTAAACTGCAAAAATAAACAACACTTTCACACTACATGGGTTCAAGAACAAGTTTTTCCATAACACAAAAGACGACACTGAATAGTTATAGCTGCTTCGCGGCCTCGCCGCATAATCCAATAAAACAATCCACGGAATGTCAGTACGGTCAGAATACAAAATTCTATTGAAGGCTGCTTGATTCACATATTTCTTAACTTTTTTTAATAAAAGTATTTTTTCTAAATTCACATTTTATTTAAGTACTCTTAATTTTATAATTATTGTGTGATAATAGAATAGTAATCCATTTATCATGAGCCAATAAAACTCATCTTAATCGAATTAACGTATCAATTTATTGCTTCGAAATTCTTATATCGATAATGGAAAGAATACACTTATTATTATTTGTTTCTTATTAATTAATTCTAACGTGTTCTAGTTAATTAAAAAAATGAAACTTAGCTTAGCTTCAGACCAAAAATTACGATTTATGACTTCGATCGATGCGATCGTCACATGCTTGTAATATCCAGAAAGTAGGCAAATACTAAATAATTAGATTATTTTTTTGCTATCTCTACAAATGAAATTGGCGACTGAATCTCAAAATATATGAATTTGATTCAATGGAAAGGCAAGCGGCTTCTCTTTCTGTTGTTGCAAAGGGCTGCCACCGGGGTATTCGTTGAAAGTCCTTTTATTTTCAATATTAACCAGTCCGCATTATGCAGAGATCACCAAATATTTTATCATATTTTGCATGAACAATAACCCGGCCATAGATAAATATGGCCAGCCGACGAGAAAATAAAGAACACTGTATTTATTTTGTGTTTTAAGTATGGTAAGGCTCTTTGTAGAGTCAGAATCGAGAACATTTAATGTTTCTTAAATAATTAAGTTCGTATCATTTACAAACATACGTTTATCGAATTACAGTTTAAAAAAAGAAGCTACACACTATCAAAAATTATAAATAAAAAAAAAGAATTCATCCGTAAGTAATATTCTTGTATTATATTTCACTTATTAATAGGATGATTGAGGATATTAATAGGATATCTTTGCATATTGTTCTCATGCAAAGACATCCATCTGATCTGATTTTATTAAAAAAATAGGAGAAAGACCTAAAAAGCCGTAGTAATACTGATTTAGTTTTCATAATTTTGTTGGAACATATTTCTAGCACAGTAACTGACTAGGCGGTCCAAATTAACTGTTTTTTTTTTACAAATATATGTGTCTATATACTTAACATTTTTACTTTTTATTTCCTTTTCTTCTCAGATACAAATAAAAATATAGTAAATTGTGCAGTTCACAGATGTTTCATATTTATTATTATTAGCTCAAAAATTTGGATTTAAGATTTCACGCAACGAGTTTTGAAGAGGTTACGTTTATACATATTATTTGCGATAGCATCCTGGATAAAGCAAGCTAGTTTTATTTAATGGATAAAACATGTCACATGTCAACATCACCTATTAAAAGTTGAACGACCATTGCTTAAGTAGACATGTCTGTTTGCTTTTTTAATAATATAATAAGTACTAGTATTATAATAGTAGTAGTATAGTAAGTACCTAATACAGGTACCCATTATAAACAAATATATACAATCTGATTAGCGGCATAACCGTCGATAGACAGATTTTATATAGGTAAATAATTAACTGGCTCAATCCACGTCTTGTAGATGCCTGATTCCCGAGTGCGAAGCAGAAGGTGGGCAAGAGTTTCGACCAGATTGGATTCTGAACGCCATTCCTCCTAGTGGAGCATCATTCGACCAGTGCTCGCGTTACGCCAACACGACTGCACCCACATCTGGTGTCTGCCCCGCAGAGCAGTTCGATCGCAACAGAGTCGTTTCTTGCGAAGACTTCGTCTATGAGAATACGCTTAGTGTCGTCTATGATGTAAGTGGTTCCAATATCAACGGTTTTCTCTTAATCATTTGGCACATTAATTTTTTTTTTATCAATGTATTTCTAATAACCCTTAAGCTAAGCTATGTTTTAACAGTAATTAACGAGAAAAACATACAATGTTTTGTCATTTTTCTCTATCCCTGCTAAACCAAGAAATTCAAGGTTGTTTTTTGAACCAATGTATTTTTTCCAATCATTGATTAACGAAAATAACAATCATAAAGTACAACATTTTTTCCATAAATTTTAAAATTTACTTGAGATGAACGATTAACTGACATACTTACCATAGGTATAAGCAAATGGTCAACCATAACTATCATAACATTGTCAATATTACAAGGTTATGATTTTGTTGCAAAACAATGAAAACGGAAATTCATACACAAAAAGGGCACTTCACATAGACATCGATCTGGGATTACCGAAACAGCAATATAAGATGATAAATACTTAGATAAGATTGGATTTGGACAATGAAACTACATACAACTACAAGTTTATTATTGAAATACACAAGTGATCGACCGTTAAATTATCATTTTCAGTTTCACCTTCATCTTCATTTCATTACATTTAAAAATATATGTGAATAATAATTTATACGGGCTGTCCGTGTATATCTTTTTGTTCTTTGTTATAGAATATAAGTCGATATGAATATGTAGATTTGGAGTATGTATGGATGTATGTAAATAGGCAACAGGATTGCAAGTGTCGGGGGTCCAGTAACCGCGAGTCTGGAAAAATCAGGAAACATTGAATGAGAAGTATAATATTGATTGTAGTCGTTGCAAATTAGTGAACAGGGCACTGGAAGAAATCACTGCAACTTATGAACTTCCTCAATCATCTCAAAATAGGGCCAAAATTATCATAAATTGTAAATGGATGGTTAGCAAATTGTTTGTAAACAATGAGATAACAAGCCTATCCACTTTTTTATATTTTTAAGGTAGTGAGCATGAGGTCGACCTGATAGTAAGTGGTCACTGCCTTCCAAGGACATTTGTAGTCAACCTTTTTTTTTTTGGAGGAAAACCTTTCAAAAGTACTCGGTACCGTGGGAGCGATATCGAGTTATGTGGGATTTCCACCCACAAAAATCCTCCTGTGCTTTGTGGGGGTACTCAGAATCTCCGATGGAACTTCAACTAAGTACCCATTTGTATTTAACCTAAGACAGGATTTAAGTTCTTTCTTAGGTCGTGGCTACCCATGCGGACTAAGTTGGAACGCTTCAGAGTACCAAGATGAATCGGATGAATTATTCTTTTAATCGTTCGATTTACAGTACGGACTAGCTTGCGACGAATGGAGACGATCTCTTATCGGATCGGTACGTACTGCTGGGACTTTGCTGGCGCTCCCCATTACGGGGTACATCTCTGACCGATGGGGTCGGCGCGTGGCCCTCTACATCAACGTGGTGAACACCGCCTGGCTCGGCGTGCTCCGCTACTGGGCGGACACCTACGTCGGCTTCCTCATCTCCGAAGTCGCTGAAGCAACCTTCGGGTCTGGTGGTTTCTCCTGCGCGTACATTCTCTGTAAGAACGATTTAAATATTGGGATTTTTTTTAAAGTTTTGATCTAGTCCCTATACTTTTTTAATTTTGGCGATAACTAAATTTTAAACTTACTTGATGATTTGCAGCTTTAAATCATCATCTGACGATAATTTAAAATATTTTGTTCAAATCACAAAATAAAATTAGGTACTATTGCGCTGTTTATTATGTCTTACGTACCGATAGGTATATAAAATAACTGATTGATAAGTATAATCATTTGTACATCTTACGTTTAACATTCATAATATGAATATTATCAATGTATTCTACTGTGTATTAAATCTAAGACAACTGGGTGGCGTTTAAAGTAAACGATAAATGATGAGTGCATTTATTTGATGTAATGTATTATTTAGTAACCTACATTTTCGGTTAGAGAAATTAATTTTTTTACGATGTACTAGAAGGTATAAGGTAGGTGTGATAATAAACTCGAATGTTATCTATGAATGAAACGATTATATTTTATTGCTGTCATTGAATACCTAAATGTGTCGCACTAATAACCGAACATATTTAAATATGAATTCTTTGTGATGTACTTACCTACGAAATATATTCCAAGCATGAAGCCTAGCGCCATGAAGTTTTAAGTATTAAAAATATTTTATATTTTAACAAATCTCAGTTACGCATTAGGAAAAAAGAAATTGATATGTCTACGAAATATAATTATTTGTACTCGAACTTTTGAATTATGAAATAATGTAATCATCCTATGTCCATAAATAGTTGAAATACGTTGCAATAGACATGAGATAACAGATAGTAAACTTTATAATATTAAAGATTACATAAAGAGATAAACTCCTCACACATTACGCACGTGAACTTCTAGAACCAAAACAAATTAAGTAATTTTCACCTTGAATAGAACAAAAATGGTTGAACATATTATAGGAAGTAATTCTATGTTTTTAAAATGAAACAAATCATATTCCTACAATTATCCGCTCATTGAACACATGTGGGAGAAACTTCAAAAATCAAGATAGGTATCTTACGTTTGATTAATAAATGTCTTAATTAACCCCTTAAATCCAATATTCCTTACAATCTTCTTGGCTAATTTAAATGCTCCTCTATAATAATTTCTATTTCTAAAATTTCCATATTGATTATTTCGCTTCCATATTGATTATTTTGCATGTATTGTTTTGCTTTTTTCAGTGATGGAATTAATGGGTCCGAGGTACCGGGTGATGGCCGGGGCCACGATGAACACCTGCTTCTCACTGGGGCAGATCACCATGGGGCTCATCGCGTGGGGCGTGCCCAACTGGAGGATGCTCACGCTCACGCTCTACGTGCCGATGTTCATCACTCTCTCCTTCTACTGGCTCGTGTCTGAGTCAGTGCGCTGGTACATGAGCAAGGGCCGGTACGATGAATCCGAGGCCGTCTTGAAGGAGGTGGCTCGAGTAAACAACAAAACGCTTTCGGATAAGTCATTACAGCTGTTGCGAGATAACGCTGAGGAAGAAAAGAGAAAGGCGGCTTTGGCGGAGCAAAAAAAATCATCTGAACCGTGGCTCGTGGTCCAAGTGTTCCAGCACAAGCCGATTTTAGTGAGAGTGCTGACGTCCCCGGTGTGGTGGATCACAAACACATTTATCTACTACGGGATGTCCATTAACTCTGTGAACATGTCTGGCAACCGCTACCTGAACTATGTGGCGGTGTCTGCGGCCGAGATCCCCGGCTACTGGACCGCGGTGTTCCTGATCAACCGCATTGGCAGGAAACCTGTGCTTATTGCAGCATTCTGGGTTTGCGCCGCTTGTCAAATTGGATACATTTTTATGCCAGACGGTAAGATTGTTAACAATATATGTGAAATTTACCTGCTTATATCATATACCTATGCATGTTCAAAATTTTAAATGAGTTATTTTTCTTATCAACAAATTTAAAAACCTGTTAATTCCAGACCTGTATGCTGTCTCCCTGACGGTGTACCTTATCGGCAAGTACTGCATCGCGATGGTGATGACGACGGTGTACGTGTACACGGCGGAGCTGTACCCCACCGAGCACCGCCACAGCCTCTTCGCCTTCGCCTCCATGATGGGCAGAATCGGCTCCATTATTGCGCCTCTCACACCCGCCTTTGTAAGTTATGATACTATGGACAGAGGAGAAGCGTTCAAATGGAGTCCCTACTAGATTTTAAGTAGCCGTTATACATCCTGAGCAGTTTTTGAGTGCATTGTATGCATTTGCTACTGTTTATTGTGTAACCTGTCTGGTTCCTAAAACGTTTCCACGTTTTGTAAAAACGATTAGATGTAAATGAGTTGAAATTACATGTTTGTTTATGTGTCTAATTTTAAATAGAATATTTAACATTTAATAAAATCTATTACAGTTGTCAGAGTAGGTGGGACGTCATCGATTTTGTTAAATTGAAATAATTGGTTGTCAGGGAAATGCCGTGTGGGAGGACCTGCCGTTCGCGCTCTTTGCTGGTTTCGCCCTTCTGTCTGGATGCCTGGTGTTCATCACGCCGGAGACGCTGGGCACCAAGCTGCCCGACACCATGGAGGAAGCTGCGCAGCTAAGCAAAAGAAAAACACCTGCTTCCTCATCTCACGTAAATGAAGGAGGGAAAAATTAATAAAATAAGATGCAGTTATTAGGGAACGTATCTATATTACTTGGCCAGTTCATGGAGAAGGGGAAAGAGGGTCTTCAAAACAATACGCTTGGTCACAAGGTCTGGGCGTAAGGCTTTGTCACAATATCCCTTAGTGAAATCTCGCGCATTTTCGAGATATACACAAATTAAATACTGCCATCAGTGTTCAGTAATAAAACAAAAAGTGTCACGTAGTATGGGTACGTTACTCTACGAAACCACAAAAATGTTTGTGATTGAGCATACATTGTTTATATAAGATTTATTGTGTAACAGAAAGTACAAATTGTATGTTTATATGTATTATGTATTTTAAAATGTAAGAAAAATGTAGTAGGCAATAAAACTGGCGCGTACGAGAATCTGAAAGATCATTTTTCTAATATCTAATAAGCTTATTTAGTGCTCTATAAACATAAGAAGATAATTTTATAATAAGTATTTTGTAAGTTATTGTGGTTAAATTTTAAATAAATGTAAATAAAGATTTTAAATATTTTTTTATGATTTTGAGATAGCAAACGAGCATGCGGACTGCAACATGAACTAAGTGGGAAAGCCTCGGTTAAGTACTCGTATGTC
>DWTF01000752.1:0-10609 GCA_018250225.1 Udranomia kikkawai
CGGTGGGGGTGCTCTGCCCCGGCAGCCCCACCAGTGGCACTGTGCCAATAGTGGACGTACTTGCGGTCTTTCATTCCCATGTGCCAGCCCGATACCACACATTGTACCTGTGAATAAAGTAATTATGTACAGTTTTTCAACAACAGTAGAACCCATTAAGGTCCTTTTGCTACAGCCCAGGATATGATTGAATTATGACTGGTTACCGCTGAGGTCTAAGTTGTAATGCCTAATTAATTGTTTATTTCTGACCACATCATTTACACCAGAATGTGATAACCCACAAAGAATTACTTATATTATAACAGGAAATAAGGCCATGATGCACTGTGCAATTTTATTTAAAAAAAATTACCCATATCTCTGATTTCCTCATAGAGACTAACATCAAGTTTATAAAAAAGATAAAGATTAATTCATACATATGTATACAAAATACTGTGGGTGTGAGTCACAATCTAACATGTTGGAAATGTAACACAAAAACGATCATGAGATCATCCAATGAAACAAGATATCCTGTTTTTTAGGTATTGACACAATATTTCACAGTGCCTACAAACACTTGTGTTGTTTTAGACATCACCATTTAATTTAAACCTGTTAGAAAAGTAAGCAGGCATGCAACTAAGTACTTATTTATGTAAAGCTTGACTATGCATGGTTTGTTATTTATCTTGTTTATAATTGAATTAATTATGTGAATTATCACAGACATGTTTACATTTATGTAACATTCTATTTTATGTTTATTGCTGTGTACTAGTTTAAATGTAATATATAACGAGCTCTATAAGTAAATAAATATGTCTTTGATCAAGTCCAATTCTATGGAATTCTATGGAGTTGGTAGTGATCAAAACCAATGGTAAGCATTTAAAACCACCTAAGTTGCATACTTATTAACGCCCATTACACTAAAAGTAACATTTAATTTTTTTACCTTAATGTCATAGTCCAAATCTATTATATTGCAGTTGACGAGATTGGACGGTGGTATTGGAGGAACCTCCATGGACATGGTCCAATGTTTTGTCGTCCCGGCTGGTGCAGGACCTTCCTGCACAGTCAGCACTATTTCCTTTTCCTTCTTTGTAACTGACGATGGTGAAGTCGCACGGTAATTTACTACCTTTAAAATACAAGTAAATATTTACACAAAGGGGACAATATGACAATGTGCATTAGTAACATTATGCAATGTTAATATTTACAACTAGACTCTATTAAAAAATATAACTTAAAACAAAATGTCTTAAAATCAAATAGACTAATGTTGAAGCATTGAGATTTCACCAGTAGTCAGTTGAAGTAAATTTTTACACATTATTGAGGAAAGTGCCTAGCATTCTTTTATATTGGGCCATACTTATTTTGATCTATAGTTATAAACGGCAATATTGTCATTATCATATAATCAAATGGCTATAATTTTCTACATAAATAAATACCTTTCGCAGGAATATCTTCACAAGATGTACTTGGACATTGCTTTTGTTCTCAATATCAATTGTCAAAGGTATGATTTGACCAGGACAATAGCCAGAAACCGGAGCCTGTACATCCACAGATAGAGGTGGTGATGCACAGCAGAAACAGCAAAATGTTTTTTCCATTTGAAAGTGTATGGGTTCCTGAGAAAATGTAATTTTATAAATATATAAGAATAAAACCATGACTATACTTAAAATGTAACTAGTTTTTTTTCCTTCAAACCAGAACACATCAGCACAAACACTGCTTTTATAAGGCATAAATAGGTGTGGCGGTGGTGCCTCCGGAGTCGAACCGTAAAAGGCTCTACCACCTTCAAAGAGGAGTTAAAGAGAGTTTTTATAGAAATCAATTTATTATAATAAATTTCTTTAACATGTTCATTGCCAATATGATTTTTTAAATTCCATCAGAGGTGCCGCCTATATTCAGCAAAAAACATAGGACTCGCAAAGCGAGTTACTGGCAAATGAACAAAATAAATGTAGACTCAAAAGGCAAGTCGTTAGCACTAAATGTGTTAAACTGAAAAGTTTTTAATATTAATTACATAGTTGAGTTTCTTTATGATTAAATGCTTAGAAATTTATTGTCGTTAAAAAACATTCAAGAAGAAATCATTACCCTATAAGATGGATTGAGGTTGAGGTCCAAAGCATTAATAACTGTGAAGGCCATCTTTGTTTCCTGATCAAACTTCCAAGGCCTGTCCAATGTCACCTTCACGGTATACCTAACATGCCCATACTTTCCTTCAAACGAAGATGGCAGTACTGGTGGTAGAGCACATGTGAAGTTATAGACCTGTTTACCAGCTGAGATCTCTATCTCATTACCTGCAATGGAAATGTGAGTTACAGACATTTATCTATATTATCAATAAGATATCCATTTTCACTCCAAAACTCACATCAGAATATTTCAAAATTAACAAAGAATGGAAGATAAATTAACACTTGGAAAACACTGTTGTAAACATGAAAGTCAGCCCATTATGCCCATGAGTTATGTCAATTACCAAAGCGAGGGAATTGCTTTTTCTAAAATTCTAAAAGTTTAAGGATTTAAATTAAACAAGGTGACAAATATGGATAGCATTCTCAACTAACCAGAGCTACTCCCAAGCAAATAATAGCTGATTTGGAAGTACTCTTCATTGCCTGTATGCAATGTGTCTGTCGTTTGTGTTTTGCCTTCCGAATCCTGCTCTTCCTTGCTTTCACTCCATTCCGTATGAGCCTCTCCTTTGAATTTGACATGGATACCTACAAACGGACACAATACATATAATTATCCATCCATGGCACATCACGTACAATGGTCTATTAAATGCGGATATGCTACTTGCTTATACAAACTCTGACTCATAAAAATGTAGTATGTAATCATTTGTAAATAGAAAAAAATTACCTCGCACTTTTTTGGGACTGTCAAACACATATTCTATTCTCCCGTTTACCGTCTGACCAGCATAATATGTGTTCCACTGGTTATCCAAATAGATTGTTGCCTCTTTAATTCCCATTGCAAGTAGTAATAGTCTTCTTTAAGCTACCGGCCAACACCTCCACAAGTACAGAATGCAAAAATATGTTGGTATTGGTAATAGATGGGTATACTATACGTACGTATTTGACATCACAGGTCCGTGTTCCAGTAACAGCTCACGACACTTAAAACTTTGAAATCATCCACTGCATAACCGTTCCAAAACTCGACCGCTGCCGATGTGATATAAATGTAGTGAAGCGACTAAAAAGTCATTATTTTCATTAATGATTATATTATTCTCTCCCACGACGCGCTCACAACGACCTATCTAAATAGGTGGGTCAAAATTATCGTTTTATCGATCGCTCTTTGATTATGATTATGTTGGAAAACAAAAGGAAGGAAGAAAACTGCGGTCGTGACTGTTATTTTTATGAGCAACTAGTGGAGCGTAGTGATAGTCTGCGTTAAAATTAAAAAGTCAAGTTAGTGTCAGTGTCAGGTGTCAGTCAGACTGTCATATAATGTATTAAAAGTTAAAACTTGGTAATGTTTATTATTTGTTTACAATAACACAAATATTACTACTAATACAAAAATTACAAAAAATAGTAATTTAATTTAGTTGTTTTAAATATTAACGTTTCCTCCTAATAATGTATTGATATGATCGACGTTTCGGTTATCGTTCCTGTATACAATGGTGAGAAATGGATTGATAATTGTATGAAATCGATTGCAAATCAGTCTATATTAGAGACAGAAACACAAATTGAAATTGTTGTCTTCAATGATGGAAGTACGGATAAAACAGCAGATATATTGCGGAACTGGTCGCAGTATTTCAGTCAACGTAGGATAGCCTTTGCTATCGCAGGTTCAACAATTTCCAGGGGCGTAGGGGCAGCGAAAAATGGAGCTATCAAACAAAGTTCCGGGCAATTTCTCTGCTTCCAAGATGTGGATGATGTAATGCACCCTAACAGAATACTCTTACAGTTGGATGTTGCAAAAGAGAATCACAATGTTCTTGTTGGAAGTAAAATATCTCGTATTCCTAAAAACTCGACCCCTCGTTTGGTACGATGGGCTAACAACTTGGAACAATCACAATTAACATTACAAATATATTTAGCTTTTGGGCCTACAATATTAATGCCTACATGGTTTTGCCATAGATCAGTGTATAATAATATAGGAGGTTTTATTGAATCAGAGCGAGGAATGCCTGAAGATCTTATTTTTTTTTATGATCACATTGACAGAGGTGGACAGTTACATAGAGTAGATAAGGAATTAGTAACTTATACCTATCATGAAGCTGCTACAACATTTTCTGTAACAAGGGAAAAAATTCAAGAAATTCAACTCAAAAGATTGGAAAAAATTGTGTTGCCATGTTGGGATAAATTCACTATCTGGAATGCAGGTAAAGCCGGTAGAAGATTGGTACGCTTATTAAGTCCAGATAATCTTCAGAAAGTAAAAGCATTTTGTGATGTAGATAAAAACAAAATAGGACGTACAATTGAATTGTATTGTCCTGTTAAAAGAAAAGTTATAATAAAAGTACCTGTTATTCATTATAAGGAAGCGAAGCCTCCACTTTTAATATGTGTTAAAATTGATATGACTAATGGTGTTTTTGAAAGAAATCTCCAATCATTGAATCTCATAGAAGGTAAAGATTATATTTTATTTAGTTAATAATATTATCATTCAGTTACCAAGGTCAACATTATATAAATGAAAGTAGTTTTTTTAATATAGTAATACTTCTGTTAGCAAACTTATGTCCTCTCATTGTGTTATTGCAATAAAGTAGGTATATTAAACTGTTTAACTACAATTGTCTTGTTTTTTTCTAGTCCCTAAGTTTACTTATTTATTAAAACCTAATTGATGACATTTTAATATTTTGCTCAGCCATCGAGGGACATAAAATACAAGGAGGATCTAGAATTTGGCATTGAAGGTCATGCTTTTTGGGTTCTGCTGGTTCTGACAGTATTTGTAAAATGCACTCCCTCACATTCACATATAGATCTATGGCCTTTGAATCCTATCTTAATAATATGAACTCAAATGTGAATTTGCCATGTTTTGAAGCTTTGATTAGTCAACTAATTCTGATCAAGTATTTCGTTTTTTTTTTTTTAATTGGAGTACACTATCTGCTGTACTGTGGGGGCTGGTTGCTTCGTCCGCAAAGACGTGATCGCTTGCTACCTCAAAACTGGGTTTGTGTCTCAGCTGTCCTGTGTGGAAATGCATGCCTAAAGACCGGGACACATCACTGTGGGCCACCGTCCCTTTGAGACTTTTCCGGGTAAAGCCTCAAGACCCGTAGAATATTCCTTCATCAGATTTTTTCCTATCAGGTACAGCGCGATAGGTCCAGCGTAAATAAAGAGATCTCATGAAAACAAAATTCCCCAGAACAACGCCATAGCTAAGATTGTCGTCGGGTAGGCTTTGTCATAGTTATGTCAATCGTAATTTAGCTGTAATAAATGTCACTGTCTGTCAGTTGTCAGTTGTGTTACAGTAGTGTAAAGCCGCTACCTGCTTCCTCTATTAGTAAAAATATAAATTTATTTAGTATTTGCATTTATTTAGCAAGAATTACAATTTTATATTGCATAAATTCAACGTAATGGAAGAACAAAAGAAAGAAACGCAAACTTTAACTGTGGAGGATCTAAAGAATAAAGGTAATGAGTGCGTGAAGAATGAAAAATACATAGAAGGCGTATTGCACTATACTCACGCTTTAAAACTGGATCCAAATAATTACGCGTTGTATAGCAATAGATCATTTGCATTTTTAAAGTTGGATCAGCATTATCTGTCGCTCCAAGACGCAAATGAAACGGTCCGGTTACAACCTCAATGGGCCAAGGTTTGTTCTGTTTTATTATTCTATTTTATTTTCCTGTAATGAAAAGCGAATTGTAATTCAAAGAAAAATACATACTTCTTTTCATCTAGTATCTTTATCATACATTTATAACATGTTAATTATCATGGCTATAGTGGTTCTCCTGAAACTGACCAGTATATGTATTTCTTTTATATGTAATAATTTTCTCAAGGTATCAGTCAGAATTTGGTTCAATTTTTATTAGTATTCATCACTGACATTCGAAATTTAATTATGGAATGGACTTGTTGTGTACTAACTACAACAACCAAAGAACTGGAAATCATAATACTTAGCTATTATTACTTGTCCTATCGAAATTACTCATTAGCATAAATTCCATTCCCAGGGTTATTTCCGTCGAGCCGAAGTAGAAGCTGCAAGTGGGTTATATGATGAGGCAATTATATCATATTCCAGAGCGCTTCAGCTGGATCCACATAATCCTAAACTAATAAAGTCAATAATGAGTGTCACTGATATTCAAAAACAAAAACAAAAAAGTAAGTACTGCTTGAGATATTTTGATCTATGAAGCAAGAAAAAATTCATGGCCTTATAGGTTGTCATAAATAACTGGTTAAAGATATTTTTAGTGTAACACATATGATTAAAGATTATCATTACTGAAAATGATTGTTTAACCTTATCTTGCACCTTGTATCACTGTATGCAAGTTATTATTCTAAAAAAGAGAGAATAGGTTTTTTTAGGCAAGTGTCTTCATTCTTAGGGGTCATCACACTTACCATGTAGTGAACAGGTTGTCAATCAGTATGTTTTTATTACAGGAAACCAAAACATAATTTGGCTGTGCACATGTTTGGGGCTTGTGATTGGAATTGCTGTTGTAGTATTCGATTACATGTTAACCTCGAAGCCAACGCTGACTGTAAGTTATATAAATTATATTGCCTTCGTCAATTTAAATTTTATTTAGTTTTGGATAACTTTTCTGCAATCATAGTATTAAAAGGAAGATAAATAATTTAATATAAAAATCAAGGCATTGCATTATTTTCTATGCATATGTTAAATTAATTTTTGATGTTAAAGTCCCATATAAAGCAAATTCTACTTTGCTCTATTGTAAAAAAAATAAACATGATAAATAATGAAACATTTCAGAATCCTTTGACTATGGTTGCATTTTCAATAGCATTGTCTGGAGTAGGATGGGCTATTGGTAAAAGTGCATCTTTGATGAACACTTCGAGTGCTGGAAAATCACTTCAGCCACCAGAGGATCTAGGTACGCTAAGCATAAACAATTGAATATTATTTAATCCTAACACAATATTGTTTCCCTGTTGTTCTATTCCATTTCAAATTACAAACACTAATTTGTTGTGTATAAGAAATCTACAAACATTTACTAAAAGGGGGAATTAGTTTAATGTGCTAAACATTTTAATTAATTCAGCATGCTCTGGTAAAAGTATTTAGCATTTATATTGACTAGAAACTGTTGATTGTAAATTGTAAATGGCTAATTAATGATTATCCTCCCAATTGCACGCATAATGGCAACATATCACTGACAATGGTCAAACAATTTTAGTGTTTATTATTTATATTTTCAGCTGGAACTGACAATTCTGAAAAGGAAAATATAATTCCGGAGAAAAAATCTAAATATAGTAAGGCGCAAGCAAGGCAAAGATTTAAGCAAGGAAAATTATAGTTGTGAAATATGTTGGTACTGGACTGTACTTTTTACTTTAGTCATAAGAGGTTTGAGGATTTTGACTTGTGTATTTAATTTGTTGTTTCTATAATATTCTACCTACTAAATATATTTATACAGGTAGTTCTTACTTGTATCATGTTTAAAAAAAAGATGTATTAAAATTTGAATTACTGTTCTTTGAAATCAATATGATTTACTCTTAATAAAGTGCAGTAAATAAGATAATTACTCTAAGCCTAAGGCTTATGTATTCCATTTTGAAAACTAGATAGTGTATGTCTTCCTGTAGATGGGTTTATGTTGATAAAGTCACACTATACACTGACTCAATGCTCATACTGAATTAACTTGCACTTTAGTGTTAGCAAAAGCGTGGAGTGAGCTTGAGTCTGAATAATGTATGGAGTATCTTAAGCACCTATATTTAGTGGAATCTTCCAATTTGACCTTCTAAAAATCCACTGAATATGATTTACTTATATTTCTAACATAGATTTATAACAATTTCCAATTTTTGTCTACATTATATTGCATTTTTACCTTTATATTTTATATAGATTGAAATACAGACAAGTTTAAGAATTAACATTGTGTTATAGTTATTTACCAACTCATTATCGTTATAAAATTATTT
Source organism: Udranomia kikkawai (assembly GCA_018250225.1). Taxonomy (NCBI): domain Eukaryota; kingdom Metazoa; phylum Arthropoda; class Insecta; order Lepidoptera; family Hesperiidae; genus Udranomia; species Udranomia kikkawai. The sequence continues at coordinate 8,233 of DWTF01000752.1, forward strand.
AGGTTCTCTACATAATTGTAGATACATTTATAGAAATTTGCTACATTTAACAATGTTACAAAATGTATCTGGTTCATGAAGTACAAGTACAATTTGTAACTTTGTTCCAAAAAATAAAAAGTTGATCTATATCTATCCACATAATAAATCTGTAAGTGATTGCTGTCTTTGCATGGAAGATATCTAAGTGAAAACCATTTTAGATTTTATTTGTATTGTGGTATCCTTTACGTACCATTTAAGATTTGTTTCATAAAAATAGGTTCAGAAATAAGAAAAAATGTGGGATAGGGATGGTGAGGCAGTACGAAGTACTCTGGGTCAGCTAGTAATATAATACTTGTTTATTAAGTGCAATTAAATACCTAAGTTATAAAATAATTATTTACGGTATTACTGTTATATGTTATATAATGCAAGCCATACTCTGCCACACAGTATAAAAATATCAAATGTGCTATGTTTTAGTCATGTTTGCATAAATCATTTTTCGATCATTTTCTCACCGATATGAATACTGACGTCTGCCGGAGCAGCATTATATTGCAGAATCTTTCAATTCTATTTCTAATTTTATTCATACTCTTCTCATTAATTAACATTATACCTATAATTTTGCTGTTTCGTCACACTGAATTTGTATGATCTCGAAATTGAATAATGCCAAGATTGAACAGAACATTTTGTCTCAATTTAATATAATTGCAGATCACCGTTTGTTGGATGCAGTTTCCTATTGCAGCATGTTGACACCTATAAATAATTATCATTTTGTAAAATGAAACTTTTTTATTAAAAGGGGGAATATTTTATTTATTCTTATCTTGTAAAATGTAACTCGAAAATTGCATTATTACTTATACCTAAAATATGTCCAACATAATGCATGGATTCTAAAAAATATGTAAATGATAACTATACATTTACTACAATAGTGATAAAAATGTACATTTTTTCTTTTACTATAATCCTCAGAATACCCTCATTTTTCCCCTTCATATAAACCCATTCTTAATTTTTTAAATAATGCGAATAAGATGACAAGTATTTGAAATATGAGTAGTCCATTAGATCTTTAATTAACATAAATAATGGAAATTAACACAATTTACACTAGTATCTGGCATAGTTATATAAGAAAGTGTAACATTAATACATTCTTTGTTATGTTTTAATATTTTAAATATAGTAATATTCAATAACTATAACAAAGACAAATAATGTGACAAAAGACTAAGGTACTGTTCTAAGAATCGCACCTAAGCATCCACAACATACGGTAACAATTTTTAAAAGATAAAACAATACTTAAGTATATAATATGTATGTGTAATAGAATACAGATTGTGTTCTGTTTAGTTCAATCACTATCCGAAATAGCCTTCTTTCGTCGTTTCGCTTGTTTGGGTTTTACAATTTCTTCCCTCCTGAAACAAAATAATATTTATGAATTTATTTATTTATGCGAATTAGGTTTGACTTAAGGCTCTAAGATTAAAAGGAACCAATTGGCCTTAATCGTAAATCATAAGGGGCCTACATTAAGTTGAGGGAGAATGATTGAAAATTTTGTGTCGAAATTATTGTAAGAAAAAAATTATTTCCTCATATGAAACTGTTTTTGTGTTGTTCGGTAAAATATAACAATTGAAGTAATATTATAAAGCCGTAGTACTATTTTAAATACCCTATTGGCGTAAACGACCAATCTGTAAACCTCCTTTTCATTTTACCGGTGTAGATAAAATGATAAGCAAGATTTCTTAATAACTTATTATTTATGATGAATTTACAATTGTATATAGCTTTATTAGTACGGTTGATGCATATTGAGCTGAAATCAATATTGTAAAGAAACTTTAATGAGTTGGCATATTTGCCTATGATTGAATTTGGCTTGTTTTCAAGTATCTCAAAAGTTTTAGAGCCTGGCGTAGCCATTAAATAAATAAAATTAACTGCTCTAAATATTTGTTACACAGAAACACAGAAAATCAGTAAATTTTATGAATCAGTACGTACAGATGACAATAACAGTATAACATGTTTGTTATAAGATCGTTGTTAATTTAAGGTCAGATTATACGATATAAATCGATTTTTTAATTTTTTTATGTGAACAACCATCCTAATATTTAGGATTAATAAATATAAATTATACTTATCTAATAATTGTTCTTACTGGCTCAATTTTTGGGAAAAATAAAATAAGTTCTATAACTTAAAAGATCTTTTACTATTAGGATCCTTTCCGTAAAAAAAATACAAATCGGAAAAAATATTTATGCTTTTATATTTGTGCTTGTGTTGGTAAAAAATAGTTAATAGTTAAATTTAACTTCAAAAACGAGTAACTAGTGTTATTCTACCTATGTAT
>DWTF01000753.1:0-10601 GCA_018250225.1 Udranomia kikkawai
GTTACGCATAAAAGCTTAACATACAAACTTTCAAATTCGTATTTATAATATTAGTCAGGATTATTCTTTGGTCTTAAAAGTCATGGTACCAATTTATTGTCTTAAAGTAGAGCTTTATGCCAAGCGATTGACTAAATTGCATCTATCTTGTGACGTAATATGCTAAATAATGAGTAGAGATTTATCTTTCCATCAGCTCATGATGAATTGAATGAGCTCATGATTTTATTGTTCAAGCTTATATCTGGGTAAACAACATTTGTTTATGCACTTTCTAAAGTTTACTTAGAGAGTGCGGTTCGTTACATATTCGGAAATGTTGCAACTTAGTAAAGCTTTGAGTTAGACCTTTCTAGCAGATATCGACGTTTAAAGAGCAAGCTCTATTATAAGATACTCGTAGATGACGGGCTACGTAATATTTTTTATCTGACATTTAGACAAAAAGGCTACAAGACGTATTCATTTCAAATAATAAACTTTTGATGTTTGTCGCGTGTGTTTAGGATAAATTATATGAACGATGCGGAAATCAAAATTAATTTTAAAATCGTCACGTGCGAAACTTTTAACAAATAAATAACAGTGAAAATAAAATCTGAAACTCGCGATGTATGTATGTAGTGATCGTTTTTGATGTTATTTTTCTAATTTTTTTGATTTATACGTTTTAGATATGCGTGCCTATGCGCAAACTAAGGAGTAGGTTCTTATGCCAGGATATAGCCTCTCTGCCTCCCTTGTACGTAATGTTCAATTTCCCTCATCTAATTTATTGTTCACCTTCCCGCAATAAGCTGCTGTTGTTGGTGCACTTCCAAAAATGTCTTACGAAAGTGGATTTCCATTGTTTACGAGTTATGCAACCGTCCGCGTCCTCTTCGCTCCAAATTGTCTTCTAAATTGACTACATTTTTGACATACACATAAAACCACTTTAACTTTATTGTTATTTATTACGAAAACGTGTCCGTCGTATCAGCTTCGTTCAAAACTTTGTCACAGATAGTCACATTTGTCTACTTCCTTTAATATAATATTTTATTGCTTATAACAGTAATTTAAACTTTTATTATTTAACGTTACTTTAATATTCGACCTCAGGTCAGTATTTCATAGCTGTTCTATTTTTGCCGCAGGTAAGGCTTCCCGAAACCTGACATACAAATTTTACGTTTCGCCGCGTCTCGTGAGGGTGAGGTGAGGGCAACAGGCGAGTTTAATTTATCATTATAATAACAATGAGCATTGAGGTAAAAACGGGGCTAAATTAGAAATTAAAAGGGTGATTAAATTTTACTAAGGAAATTATTAGGATGAAATTTTAATCACATTAATCTGAGTAGATCGCTGAACACAACGTTGGCTGGTGACGTCAGTGGCCGTGCATCTTGGATAAATTAACATAATGAGATTACCGTAGTATACTTCGTTAACAGCCATCGGCGTATCTAAAATCTAATAAATCATTCGTGAGTCAGCAACATCGTATAGTATTAATTTATGTTTATTAATAGTGTTCGAATTGATACAAGTGGGTGAAGGCGAGCCGCTTCTCGGGCCTACGCTGCGTACCGGTTCTTGGTTTGATGAGCTTGCTACTGACGTGCTCGCTTCTGCCTCTTAGCCATATTCACATGTTTCTTTTCTACTCTATTTCTACGATCGTTATCGGCTATGATAGGAAGAGATATCATGCTACTTGTATCTATCTCCTTGTTTAGACCACGCCTCATCTCACGTGGTGTAAGAAGGAGATCTCAATCTCTTTTAAGTTTAGTTAAGCTCTCAAAAGCATGCTCATTAGGTATTATATCAAATGGTGCGTTATTATGAAAAACTTGCAAACGTTGTGATAATTTTCCTTATGGGAAAACTATAAGGCTCATAAATGTCTTGTCAAGTCAATAATATAATTATGGTATGACAAATTCCAATCGTAAAGTTGTCGTGTTAAAGAGTTCGTGACTTCGGTTATTTGTTAGTGTGAATCTCAATGTTAAATGTTGGTCTCTAATCGACATTTAATGGGTGTGTGGAGCCGCGCCTCATAGGAGCTAGTCCAAACAGACTTCATTTTGTAATTAGCTCAAGGTTTCGTGGATTTTGGCTTTTCATAGATTCGCATAGAAGTTACGACAAAATATCTTGCACATATTTTCAAGAAACACCCAGATGGTGTCTGACAGTCAATAAATAGATCTGATGAATGATAGACCCATAAAGCGAGCGTACATATTTCTCGACTAAAAAGCATCAATATACAAATAATTTAGATTTATTGTTATTTATACTCATAACAAAGGACTTGTAAGGGATTTTTCCACTTAGTTAACGAATTCCTAAATGATGTTATTGCAATGTACAAAAATTCTGTCTCTACTAAAACAATGCCGATTTGTTCTCTTATCGTTCATAAAGAATTCGGTTACAATATTCCACACAAGGCATATCGTTGTGTCGCAAAATTGTGTAACAGCCGTAAAATAACTCATATTGCTAAGTGACCTCGCGGCCTGCATGAATCGCCTGCCTTGTCTCATTGCTGCAGAGTTTTGGCAGTGTACATGCTACATGTACATATGCAGTTATGTATTTTATCACGTATTTGAACGTTTCTTATTTCGTTTTCGTTGAATGTTTCGGTGGCTACAATAAATGAGTACTTGCATATTATAAATTGCTGCATTGTCTTTATGGCTGATGGTCTGATCAGAGGAGAATCAGAGGTTTTAACAAACATGACTCTACATTTTTGTAACTATGTATTAGCTTAAAAACTACTTAGTTTTAATAGTGTATATTTTCGAGTGAATGCACCGTTTTTTAATGCGAATGAAACTATTGTAGAATACCTATCACTAAGTAATTAATAGGAAGCGGGGCGCCAACGAGACTCGTTAAATTCTTGTTTGCTCAGTTGCAAGGTTTTTTCTTTTTACTCATTTTGCACCATTCAAATCGATTGTAATGGAAAATTTTAAATTCAAGCGTTCAACACGGAACTTTGTATTTGCAACAGATTCCGACTCGGGTCGTGAGGTTTGCTCAGGAATTGTAAAATCAAAATAAATATATGTAGTTTTTTTTTTGTAAAGAACAATGTAAAGGTACTTAATACACACTTTAGGTAATATGGACTCGTGTATTTCTAGAAATAATTTGACCTTAAAACCAAAATCGTTGATGAGTTTTTCAGGTTAGGTTATTCTATGGTATAAACGGGATTCTTCAAACGTAGTGCAAAAAAGCTCTCCTCCAAAGCCGGCGATGCGATAATTTGCATGAAATTCAAGTCTTAAGTTATATCGTAGTATTTTCCCGGTAGTGAGCTGTGTAACATTACCGCCTGCTGCGATGAAAGTATTCTCTATAGAAATCTGACTTGTAGAGCGTGAAAATACAATAAATTCTATTAATACTCGATCATTGCATTACGTACATGTTGCTTTACGATGCACGATCCAGATGTTTTTATGGATACGACGCTATTGGCCGATTTGCAATCGACCGCCGCGAATAGAAGTCGACAAGATAATACTAGGTACTGTACTACCTTCGCGGTGGTCATTACAAGAGACTGGCCGTACACTTCTTCCTTAATTAAATAACGTAATCTGTTTGTTCGGGCTATTGTTGTTTCTGCACGTCGTTCGTACTTGCTCTTATTCTTACTCTACTGTCTTGTCTTCACAGAATCTCAAAGCATTACGACGTTAGAGTCCTGAAAACGCGACAAGAAAAACTAAAACATAACTTTTTCCCATAAATATACTTTATCCTCTAACACTTACCGTGTGCAATCGAATCTAAGGAAACATTACTTTATTCTTTTTTGTCTGGATTGTACAATTCTTTGCTGGTAAGTTTTTCTGAATTGGGTTTTTCGCCTACATAATGGTTGTCACCATTAGATTCAAAATTTTCCTTAAAGTCTTGTCAAACAAATATACACCTACTAGGCCAGTTAGGTAGAGAACGGTTGTACGGAACTAGCATTGAGTGTGTTGAAAAATTACACGGTTTTAAATCTCGTCTCGAAACATCGGTCACGATCGCTGATTCAAATCGATTCTACGACGGCTGTGTTTAATTGATTTGCTGTTCCTCAAATAGTGTAGTAGCTAACGTACGTTGATTTGTTCTACATTCCTAACGTACAAGAAAGTTTAGTTAACTCTAGGATGTAGTCTCGAAAAATAATGTACTCAATTATTACTACCCGTATGGCGCAATGGTCGCCATGCCGGACTGTCGTTCGAAGAGGTCTTGGGTTCGATTCCCAGTAAGGCAGAATTTTGGATGATTAGTTTAATTTTTTGTTTGGTCGGTGTTTGTGTTGTTCATTTTGTGTGTTGTCCATGGCACCCACGACACAAGGTAGATGAGTGTGAAAGCGTTAAAGCGTTAATTACCGAAATTATTTCATCGTTCAAACTTTTCTAAGCTATTTTGCTGAGAATTTACGAGTAACCTAGTTGTTTAAAAATTGTAACGGGATTCTTTCAGATAGCCCTATGCGGTTATCTGGTTTGTGCGTTTACGAGAGTTAACCGTCAACTATTAACTAGACATATACAAACAACATGTTTACAATAAATATTACGAAAGCCTAAGTTAAAGGTGCATTCGGGACGATCGTTCCGGGCGCGGTCGGCGCTCCCGGAAGCTCCGTATATAGCGCGCTGTTCGTCTGTCCGTACACACGTCCGCTACACCTGCCGGCTGGATTTGCGAATATTGTCAGTTTTGAGTTGCATTTCATATCATACTAGACGTAAGGTGGTGAACATTTCGTGGTTCGCTTGCGGAGGCGCCACCGTCACACCTACTTGCGTCTTATAACAGCAATGTTCTTGTTGCTGTGTTTGAAGGGTGTGGTAATGTTACCACACCCTGTCTGACTGATGAGCACAGTGACATCAGGTGCATGCTCGTTGCTACCTCCTCCTAAGAATTAACTCCTTACTCAAATTACCTAATTTTTCGAGTTTTACTTCTCCGTGCGTTAATACTCAAACTATATCCCTCAAAGTCTCATTACCATTAATTCTTTAAGTGTATTCTTGGAATCCTAAACATAAGGCCAATTCAAGGAAATTTAACTAATGGGCGTGTTTGAAGTGTGATAGCCATCTTTTATTGCTTGGGAATATTTAGTTGATACAACTAATAAAACTGCCGATTATGCTACGATGGACATGTGTAATTCTGTAGATACATATCTAATACAAGCCGATACTGCGCGAATTGCTTATCTAAAACGTTACCATGTTTATTCCGATTAGTTGGGTTCGGCGGCACGCGCCGCGCCGCGCGTGTGCGCGCATACGTAAGCGCGCTCGCGTTTGGCAATAGCTTTAATGTTACGCAGTATGGCTTCCGTCTGCCTCTCCTGAACCCCGTGCCCGTATGAACCAGAGACATTATAAGATATAGACCGACAATACAATGGACTTGAATGAATACCTTGGAAGAAATCAGGTTCAATCAATTTTTGCGGGAAAATGAGCGTAGTAGAAAAAAATAACCGATGGATAAATGGCTATGATTTTTCATTCAATCAACTACCGTTGGTTGGTTGATATATGTGGAGGAACTCTTTATGTTCTACGTTTAACCTTCAATTGGTTTTGACGTAATTTTCAATTTAGCGTGTTTCTCTTATCTTTGGTCTTAATTAGAATCTACATCTTCCAGCGTCCAGTGTGCATTCCGTTATAATGACCTTGTATCGTTGATGAATCAGTTCATCAGAAAGTGCCATTAGAACATTCAGAGAAACTGTTTTTGCTTCCACGAGATGTTATTAAACTTGAAGTCTTTCACTTCAGGATTAATACCTCTCATCTGATCCTAAGTCACACTTTCCAATACTAGATGGAGGCTTAATGGATTTTCTATGAAAGACGATCCAATTTATTGATACGGTTATACTACCACTTGTAGAGTTATTTATAGTCCACGCAAAGTGAAACTTCACTTTCGGAGTTTTGAAACTGACAGCCTCTTAGTATGTAGTTGCTCAATAAATACAATCGCCACTGTATATTTAGTGAGAATGGCCAGCGTGCAGCCACTTCTCTCCGTGATGATGTAATTCACCAGCAAGTAATCGCACACATTTCTCAATAACCCAAATTGTGCGAGGCAAACTAATAAGTAATACCTACATATAAAAAGATCGATCTCTTGTCAGCAGGATGTTGAACTTGTTACTAAAGCTAGAATAAAATGAGAAGTAGATTAATTCATTTAAAATCAATGAAAAACAGTATTTATTTTGTTTTAATTTAAAAGCTGTATTATGTAAGTGGTATAGAACTTACATATAGTTCGCCGACAGTCATACCGACTGCTGCCCTCGATGCGTTGTGAAGCGAGTCTTTCAATTGCAGAAGTGCGATTGCCGACACATCCACGCACCAGCTGGCTGTCTCCCCAGGAGCATCGAAACATTCACTCCACCTCAGTTTGATCACTGATTTCATTCCTGTTTCACATTCTGAATTTCTATAGCATGATTACTTAAAAATAGAAAATTTATTATTGTTTTCTATTCTATTCAATGCATACAAATGCGTGGAATTCCTTTATCTTCGAATTCGTTTTCAAGGGATTTAAAGTCTTAAGATTATTTATTCTAAAAGAGATATGGATGGATATAATGTGATCAGCGTCTACATTTATAGGAATCTTAGTTTAATATATTTTAATGTATGTTTAGGTGTTTAGTACCATTTGTATTACGATATGTTCTGTGTTCTATCCTACTTCCTGTATACAAACACGTTATTAGTTATTGCTAGTTATTGAGCGATATGATGATGTGATTAGTAGATAGCTGGCGAGACGTGATACTAATCTCGATAAAAGCGTAAATTGGCACTCGTAATGGATTGCCCTTCCCTTAAATGTGTTTACCGCGGCGATTTTACGGGGAGAGCTGATGAAATATTTCACCTAGAGCCGCTTTCTATATTGTCTTGGCCAGAGATTTATACACAGGTACTTCAATCTGAGCTATTTAAGAATCAGGCAGTCACCCACCAGTGCTTAACCCAAATATGGTGCGGGTGAGTTGTATTATGCTGCTGCGAGCGGGCGCGACTGCCGAGCACTTTCATTTCCGACGACGAGAATTATGTTCTTGCAGGGCTGCTTGAGAAATGACTACTGCGAAAATACTTTGTGCTAAGGTGCAGACCTTTTATATTTAAAATTTGGAGGTACTTTTCAGATAATGTTTCAAATCTACCTGCGTACACGTCCTTCTAAATAGGTATAGTAACATTTGGTGTTATTTTAAAATGATTTTTATTACAATAAATGATGTGGCATTTTATGTAAAAGAAGCCTTGCTTTTGTATCTTTCAGTGTCAGCATCATTCCAAACAAAATCATATTTCCTGAAATAGGGTTAGGTTTGGCCGCAACCCTTTTGTGTCAATGCTGGGCATCCCACTTATTATAGTCTTATCCCTTAGCTGGGGAAGGTTCACTTATAATAAAATGTTCATAGTCATCAATACCGCGATAAACCGCCGACCCTACAACAAAGTCGGGTCCCCGTGCGATCAGGAAGTGTCGGCGCGACTAATCTCTCCCTTCGCCATCGCCGCGTGCTGCGAGCCGCTTCCGGACAAGCCTCGCCTCTACAGCTGCCACTAATCACTCACAACAACGAATTATATCACTCACGCAGGATCATTTGTATATATTATAGAATATCTTTTATATATTTTCCATTGTCAATGATAGTCACTGTCACATTCTCTCCCATCTTCGAATAACACGTGCAAGACATAAGATTTTCTTTAACTTGATTTGTCGGCTCTTATTACGTTAATTATGATAACTTTTATGTTCTTTCTTTTTCTCTAAAACGACTTAATTTTATAGTCTTATCTCGGGATTCCAGAAACATATGAGTTTGTGTGATTGTGATCGTGGTCACCGCCGTCCAATTGGAGTCGAGTCATAATTACGACTTTCCATTTAATTCTTTTGAAGTGCGACTCGAGCTCGCCCCCAGCGCGATCAGGTGTCCGATACCGCGAGCTCGGTGCTCCACTGCCGGTGCGTTGCTATAACTTACTCCAAATTGTATAGCACGGTAAATGGTACAGAAAAGTGTAGGGTTTAGCTAAGACATTATCGTGATGATAAGAAGACAATCCTGGGAATTTAATATCTGTCGCAATTGGTATTAGAAATTTTAAACTTTTGGTACGTTATTTCGACTATGACTTTTGAGGCTCAGCCTGAGCCTCAAAAGTCTGCTGATCTGCTGTCGTTCTGCTGATTTAGTTATTTATAGTTTCAGTCCAAAATTCTAAAGGCTAATCTTTAAGTTTTTGTATCACAAGATTTTAGTAGAGCTAAGGAGCTCTACTTACTGTGATGTAAACTGTGATAGTGTGACTATACTTACTGTGTTAACACGACGTCTAGGCTCTGTTTTAAAGACGATTCTAATTTTGTTTTAAGTAAATCCTCTTAGCCTCTATTAGTATCAATGATTCAGTGATCAGGGATCAGAGATCGATTAGAATATTGACGCTATCTCAACTTATAACGGCAGTATTCGTGCTGCTGTTTTCTGGTTTGAAGGGTGTGGTCAGGGAGACAAACTTAACCAAGGCGTTCCAACTTATTCCTCAGGGGTAACAACACATTTGTGGTTGACCTAGGAACTTCAATCCTGTATTAGGGTAACCATTGATGTCCACGGGCGGCAGTGACTACTTAACATCAGATGGACTGCATGCTCGTTTACTACCTCAAAATCATAAAAAAAAATTGCATCTTTCGCTACATTAAAAAGTAGGTCTCGAGGTCGATCGTTGAACATCGCTGGCAGTGCATCGGCGTCAGCGACCATCCTCCGGTCAGCTTTCTCAGCGGTCACCGGAGATGGCGCGCGGCGGAGCGGATCGTCACGCACCACCGGCCCCTGGGAACGCTTTTTACAGCTGATACCTTTGTTTTAGAGATGGCTCAACTCCAGTTACTAAATCGAGTTAAATTGTTTTACGCTTAGATCGAGTCAACTTGAGTTTGCGTCCTAAGTAGTCTCGATACTTTTTTACACACGGCGCGCGACAGCGAAAAAAAGGTAGACCAAGTTCGACAGGGGGACCTTAATATTTTTTTATATGAGTACTTACTATCGACTAGTGGTATCAGAACACTCCTAACTAAATCGAGTTAAAGATAAAGAGAGTTAATTCGCGTAAATCGAGTTAAAACTCGAGTTAACCCGAATTATGTTCATTTACGAATGGGCACTTCTCTACTTTGTTTCGAATTCTAGTCTTTTGTTCTACTCAACTCTTTTCGTTGACTACCTTTTAGGTTGCGTCGTTGCAGTTTTGTTTTATTTTGTCACTAGATTTTGTGATTTTGGTTGTTTTTATTTAGTTATCTATATACAGATAATCGTTTGTAATCGGTGTCGGAGTGTAAGTAAAGTAACATCATATTTGCTGGTTTAGAGTATAGTTTATGAAGGGTGTCGCCCTTAAATGAATAAACGATGTTTGTTGAGTTCGCTCCTTTAGGAAGCTTGATAGCGGCTGGTTCGCTTTTTAATGAATTGAAATCGCAATTCACGTGTTCTTCGTTTTTCTCTTGTTGACTTAATATACCTTTTTACATAATCGTATTCCAAAATTTCAGCATTTAATTCTTCGTCACCATCTTTTAAGACTTATGTGGTTTTCTACAATCGTGTGCTCGTTTTTGGGTTGCATTTAATGAAAACTTATTCGTCTGCGTTTTTGATTCAATTGAAGTATTTTCCGGGAAATTTAACAATGAAATTATGAGTACGTTTACCAGTGATCGAAAGACGACGTTTTAGCCTATGAACATGATTACCTTAAAGGCTACAATCTAGTTTATGCAGTAAGAGAGTGCATAAATATCATATATTTTATTTGTAGCTCATATTTCGACCTTCGTCCGGGTTGTCCGTGTCCGTTACTAGGCCAAGCGAAAAAACTGTTTTCACGGAGATAAGCCATAGCGATGTCATGGCCGGCTTAAAGCTTACCGTATAATTTGTCTCGTTGTGTGTATCCATACCGATAATCTTCTTTGATAGGTTTCCAATATGGCTCTAATAGTTGCAATCCATCGGTCGGCGTCGCCAGTTTCGTACTGTTTTACTACAAGTCAGTGTATGGAGAAATCTACGCAAAACGCGCTATTTATAATCCATTGTTTTCTAAATGAACAACAACTGTACAGTTGTTGAAATTGAGAGTTTGTGCCTGTTTTAGCTTTCGTAAATAGCTTACATCATTCTAACAACATTTCTATTTTTTGCATTACATTTGTGAATTTGCATCATATTTAAATATACACTTATTTATCGTGTAATGAATATGTGTTTTGTGATTAAATAATTTATGTAACTAATAACGCATCGGTGACACTGAGTTATTATGAGACGGCGATATCTCGATGACCTTGGCATCGACACCCATGTAAATAATGTTGGGATGCGAATCGAATGCGAAACTTTGCTTAGTCACCCGCCGTCGAAAAGCTTTCATGGGTTCAACGGCCATAAATCGTCTTCTGATTCCATAGCG
>DWTF01000754.1:0-10600 GCA_018250225.1 Udranomia kikkawai
ACCGGTTAATGAAGGAGCGATATATTTAACCGGTATTTAACCGCAATTAACCGGTATTTTCAAACCGGTTCCGAGCCCTGCATACAAACATCGCTAATCCTATACAAGTACATTCCAATTATTCTAAGACAACATAATAAGTTGATAGCTTCGAGTTTCGTTTGTGTATTTTTTATCTACAACATTTGCTATAGTGCTATTCATTTTGATACAATTGCCATTCGCATGCAGAAAATGAAAGTTACAAAACAGTTTCACAACATCGCATTGCCGGTACATGAGTAAATAGGTTGACAAATATCAGAGCGATCTCTACGATCTAACAGGAATGATTTAACCAAATCATGTAATTTCCTGTATTCATAATAACTTAATAATGTTATTAGAAGCATGCATAATCGTTCTTTCTTTATTATGAATAAAAATTATAGTCTTGCCTTTAAGAAAATAGATATTTTTAGAGATACGCTCTTAGAAAGTGTTTCTGTTTTTTTCTGGGATAGATATCGATTTCGCATGCGATACACATTTTTTAAATTTTAACTTGAAGGCAGATTTTTTTAGCAACGTAACTAAGAGAACTAACCAGAATAGTGAACTCGTAGTTAAAAAAAATATCGAATACAAAAAATGGGATTGATTATGCAGTTTTAAAACCAATTAAAACTGCACAATCGATCATTTTAGTCTTTGACACATCATCCAAGTTGACGAGAATACATCCGTCACGCACGTCAATTTTTGTCACAATGCATCCCAAAATAAAAACGGCCCTCTACCAACAAAAAAAAAACGGAGACCGCAATTTAAATAAACTACATCAGATAATATTAAACAAATGTTAAGAGAGATACAATGCGCTACCTGCATGTCACTTATTTGTTTAGGCCGCGTCTCAAAACCAGTAGCTGGATCGACGCTATATTATATAGACGGTATACGGATACGAAGCCGATATGTTTTTGTTACTTTTTATCGTCCAGTTGTGTACTAGACTTTGATAGGGTTGGCGGCACTCGAAATTCGTCGTGCTCCGACGGATCCGATGATTCAGATTTGGATGTTTTGGTAAAATTTCTTTTCTTTTTTTTTTACAACTAGTTCAATTTTGTCTGTCCAGTTTCCGCTGCATTATGGTTATCCAAATTGCTCCGATTATGTGAGAAACACGGAACATAGTCAAAAATCGTCGGAGGATTTTCTAACATTTCTTCCTATTGACCAGTTGTACATACTTTAATGTTTAATTTCTTGCAGAGGAATAATATAAATGTTGAAGTCGTCAAATCAAAGATGTGTACCGACGCATACACTGCGTATCCGCAACGGGCAGCTATTTTGACATCGAATCGCCTTTCACTTGACCTAGATATTTGGGAACTGGTTCGTAATCACAATGCAAGCGAGCGGCATTCCCGTTCGCGATCTAGTCGCCGGTTTATAACAAATTGGTTTCCTGTGCACGGCCCAATGGAGTCCATTGTGTGCCTAGCTATAATAGAGTGGTACACCAATTTGTTCAAACGCTTCAGGTTGGAATAAACTTGTTTCGATCTCTACTGTACTACGCTCGCATGCTTCTATCGCTAGCGGCACGAAAAACAAGAGAACTGGAAGGAACGCGTGAAATCGCATGATTGATTTTGCAGCCCTGTACTATAATGAAGAGAAATAAAAAGTACACCGGTGTGCGCTAGGGCAGCGAGTTACTAACCTGTTTGGTCGCGAGCGCTGTTGCCGCCCACGCCTGACAAATCCGCGCCCGTTTTTTCCGACACCCCCTCCCGTCTCCAAACATCCCCCCCTTACGCTTCCAACCTGGATTATCGGTCTCGGTAACACCGATACCCGTTCCAATCATATACTAAGTCGCGATTGGGACGCATTGGTCAAGTCGAGACTTGTCCGTTCAAGTTTGTGTCCGCACGTGTAATCAGTGCCAGTCATCGTGCGTCAGAAGAGTTAGAAATATTTGCGAAATGTCGTGTCTTTCGGTTTGTTTGTTTGGTTTTCAATGTCCAAGAAACATCTCATGTCAGGTTGGAAAGTTTTTTAGATAAAAGGACATACCGTCCTCTTATTTAAGTCACTTTTATTTTTCTTGTAGCAATCATGTGCTAGTACGATCATCATTATCGAATCGTAAAAAACGTTCAAAAATTCCTTGCTTAGAAGTAATCAGTTCATCAGAGCTGCCCCTATAATTTACATTCCCGGAGGAATTTTCAATTTGTAAGGCGAGCCCGAGCAATGACGCCGTAATGACGGCCACGATTTTACTGAATCCTTTCGGATCGTGACCCGAGGCTTACGTCATTCTTTGGGTCCTGGACAATAGCTCCGACAGCTTGGACAACATTTGCGCGAGGAAACCTCCACGAACCCTTTGTGTGGCACGTTCTTTAACAATAAACACGCAGGAATAAATGCAGTAATTTTGCTGCACTCAGCGCAATTTGCTCGAACGTAATGGGTTTTTTAAAAAGCGTGCGAGGGTTGTATGAACCTGTGTAGCGCGAGACCACTTGTCTGTTCATGTTTGCATACAGCTTCCATTTAATGCGTTATTTTTGTATTCTGTTTTACTGAAATGGAATATTATTAAAAGGACTTTTCAACTACGGTTCCTAAACTTGATTTATGATTAATAATACCACCGAATTTTAGAAATGGAAAAAATAGGAAATATATAGAAAGTATGATCGTGTAATAGAATCACCATTATATGTATTTTATTCCGCTCAAACAAATGTAACATTGGAATTTTAGAAAAAATATACAGATAAAGATGGAACAATTTCCATGTTTACATCCAGTGTGTCCAAATTAGATATTCAGGGAGCGCACGTTGTTTCCTGACGCGGACCCAGCGGCCACACTCAAAGGACTTCACAAAAGCAGGAATGACGCGCAACACCATTTCAGTCGCGGAGGAAGCGTGACACAGAAAAAATCCAATTTGACGGTTCTCAGGACGAGCCCTTCACGTTTCTTGTCGATTTGTCCTAGCCTCTATGTTTTTTACCCCCGATCTATCATTCCAGTCGTGTAGGCGACGGATGCGTTCATGGTACAAGCCATGCGCGTGCGCTGCATCGCATACGGCTCATGCTAAGCAGTTGCGAACTGTTTGTTTCACAATTGTCACAGAAATATTTAAAGTCGTTCACACTGTCAATGACATTATCCAAAAATAAAACAAGTCTACACCACAAGAAAATACCTTTATAAATAAACCCTTAGAGAATTCCGACTGTAGGTATAACGATAATTTCGTTAAACTTGTCTTATAATATTTTTTGGCAAACCTTTACCGGAGAAATCTTAAATTCTTTAAATACCAATCCGGTACCAAAGAATTTTTTTAGCTCTAAAAATAAATAATTATTTCAATTTTAATTCATGCCATTACATGAATCGCTAAAGAATATATTCAATGTTCGATATTTTTAATTTATCTGGATGCGTATTGATAGAAAGAGACAAATCATACAAAACTTAAATCTTTATGAAAGAGACCGAAATATGCGCCCGCGCAGATATTTAGGTCGACGGAAATAACCGCACTTCGGCTGGCCAATGAATTTCAGCGAACTCTGTCGTTACGTTAACTTGGCATTCACGAATAGAATCTAATATAATACATGATTTAATTCATCTTCAACACGCACAGAAAGGTACGTCACAATTTACGCAATTTTTATGTTTATGCTGTCATAAGTAGGAGCATACATAAATAAGTAAGTGGCGACATTAGGCTACTATCTTAAATATTTACTTAGTAAAGAAATATGAAATGTTGTATAAGATCAATTAAATACCGCTGCTTGCTTAATACACAAGGTCTTGCGCGATAAACTTGATAAATATAATTGTTTTCCGTAATCGGTTGCAAATATTTGTAACAGCTACAATTCAAGTAGTTACGATTACGATGAGTACATCGTTTGAGCAGTATCAACTAAGTACTAATGTTCTATTTACGTCGTATATCATGCGACGTAGACCGTTCGTGATAAAATATTGATAATGGCAATATAAATGTTTGAATTTGTGCTAGTGTGTTTTAGTAGTGGCGGATACGAGACGTCGGATCCAACGATTTTCTTTTATCTGCAAAAAATAAGTAAATTGATTAAAAAATAAGTAACTATTCGTATAGTTTTTGGTCTTAGCTTACACGCAAAAATCAAAGTATAATCTTATTAGATAACATGGTCGAACTAGTAAAATATGTCTGTTCTAAAATTAAACTAGCGTGATGGGTTATGTAATCATTTGTTACGTAAAACAAAATCCGTACTATTCATAACAATTTCGGTTACAAAACACGTCACATCGGATTCGTTCCGACATAGGACTACATCCCTAGCGGTAGTGCCAAGTATTTGTGTTCAAACTACGTACAGACGTCGCGGCCATGCCGGGAGCACGCGCACAACTCCAAGGCCACTTTACACGCGGCCATGGTATAACCCGACCGAGACGAATGTATCGCACGTCTGAACCAACAATACGGGTCGTCATGTGATGTCATCCGGTCGGGTAATCAACATGGCGGATGGCGGGAAACGCGCCATTGAAAGATTGGCGGGAAACTTATTGCGTAACGACGTGAAAGTATTTCCTTGGGCTAATGCGCGTTTTATCTTGTGTTGTTTGGGGAAACGTGTGTGTAGGTACTTATCATTTCATTGACTCGCTGATAGGTTACGTTTACTACGACCACGTTGTGTTATGTAACCTCATGGCACGATCTTCGCACTTCTGGTCTTCAAGACATGTTTGTTTTGTGATGGAAAATAATTTGTTTGCTCTGTACGTGAAGGAAAACGTTCTAGTCAGTATATATTAACGTTATAGTAAGTAATTCTTATGAGTAAGGTTGTTATTCTGAACGCGTGTTAAATCTACTAACTGAAATTTACCCTGATCTAATCGCATGGCAAACGGAATTATAATCATGTTAAGAAATATTGTTACTTATATAGGTTTCTATTATACCATTTACCATTGCCGCAGTGTCATGCTCTTCCCAAAAGCAATTTTCGTGCATCCCACGTGATGCTTAATCAGCGTCATTAGGACTCAACCTGTGAGTAGCTACAAGTATGCTACTTCTGAGGAGTAAGACTTGTCGCTTTCAAAACAGTGACACCCTCAATTGCTGCTACAGCCCTCCAGCCAGCAACAAACCAACCTAGCTTGAATGAGACCTAACCTACACGCGATCACCCATCGGTTAGTACTATTAGCGAGATAGGTACCACGTGGTCGGTTCGGACGAAATTGGCGGGAAACGACGGCCAGGCGGCCTTGACGCTATGACGTCACTGACATAGTTCCCGACTGCAAAAGGCGTTTTTTACCACGGACGAATACTGTTTGTTATTACTACCTGAGTGAGGCTGACTTTATCAAGATTATTTGGTCACTTCACTCGGCGACCGGTTTTTTCGCTTTTTCCGATTTATTCATTCTTTTAGCGTCTGCCGATTAGATTTTATGCTAGTTCGCTGTTACTGGTATAGTGAAATTTAAAAAATGTAGAATAATGATTTCAGAGTAAACAACTTCAATCGTCTTACCAAGGTCTAACTTTCAAACTAGGTTTAAACCCTTGTTGGAGTGAGCGAAACGAGTGGGCAACTGTTTAAATTATAGAGCGGAAATGTATACATTGAAATAATTTTGTGGATTTAAATCTAATAATACTAAATTATGGAGATGGCAACATTTGTATTACTATATAGAATGTATTGTATTACAGATTTTCAGACTATTTGAGGTTAAAACGGTAATTAACTATAAAATTACTTAACTATCAAAATATTACCAGGTGGTAATTGTTTACTATGATTCATATATTTATTTTATTATCTGAAGGTGAAGTTTAATCTATTGTGAATAACAAATAACACTGTTTATAGTATGGGCACGTTTCGGTATTTAGTGTTCGACGATCTTAAAATTGTTTATGGTATTCAATAACTTTAACTGTGCGTGTAAATTCTTGAACATATTATAAACAACTCTTCAATTATAATAATTTTAAATATCATTACAGTGTATATGTACTACATAGTGTGTGTGTGTGTGTGTGTGAACTACGTGTATGTGTATAATACATATCTGTCTTACAAAATTTTTTGGCATGTGGTCAAATGGAGGGAAAATGTTTACTTTAAACCCAAGTTATATTAACTATGGATTTATTACCAAACCATTTTGCTCTATAATTTCTATTCTAAAGGTCAGTAAATTTGTAAAAAGAAACTGTTAACATGAGGTATATTCATGGAAATACCAATGTTTCAAAACATTTTTTTATATTGATTTTAAAATAACGATTTTTGATACAGACTTAGCTAATAAGTTTTTAAATTGCATAATTTTGAGATGACTCGCGCCTAAACCACACATTAGTATAACATAACCAGTTTTCTTCTATTAAGAATAAATTATCGTTCAACCTTGAACTTTAAGCCCGAGACAACACTTAAGCTGG
Source organism: Udranomia kikkawai (assembly GCA_018250225.1). Lineage (NCBI taxonomy): Eukaryota > Metazoa > Arthropoda > Insecta > Lepidoptera > Hesperiidae > Udranomia > Udranomia kikkawai. The sequence continues at coordinate 6,509 of DWTF01000754.1, forward strand.
AATAAAGATGTTTTATTCAAATATTTTCTTAATTAGGTATTTTATTTTCAACTTTAACCTTAGATTAGGTACAATGCTACATATTAATACTGTTAAGAAAACGTTTGGATATTTCTCAACATACTCGTATTAAAAATTGTAAAGCTTTTCATCCTAACATCTTAGATTTTAAGTATTTTTTACGATCTATCGAATATCGTTCCTTACTTTCTTCCGCGTGGAAAATACGAATGTTTAAATAATTTAAACAGAATTTGTTTAATAAACATTAAGTAGATAATTTACTGAACCTTCATTATTTTATCGTCCTAAAGGTTTCCTTTCAACCGTGGCCACTTTAAAGCACATGTTTATAGGCAATCAATTGACCACTAACGATTACTAATATTACCATCATTTCGAATTAAAAGCATCGTAATTAAAGACCACAATAATTTTATTTATTTTAAACAATAAAATCAGATTTATTCCTTTATATTCCAATAAATACAACATTAAAGATAGGATTATATTAACGCGTCATTGTCAAAAAGAAAATACATTAACATAATAATAGCAAGAAGAATGCAATTCCATAAAAATAGAGACAAATTGTCTCATGACTCTATAAATCATTTCATACAACTACTAAATACAACCACATTTTATTATTATTATTCAAATGAGAGGTGTTATACGACCGTATTTTATATAGAGGTGGTGGTTTTATTTCTTTTAAATCACACATAAAGTTCAATGTCTGTTGCATTACTACATGCAATATCTAATCTGACTGCAATGAACTTCGGAGTTACGTGCCGATAACCATAGAAAACTGAAGTAAATAGAATTTCCAATGCCCGAGCATATAATATGTAAATACAAATGTATAATACTTATACACAACATATTTTGCGCTCGCATCAGTTTGTAGTTGGCAGGTGCGAAATAACCTTTAGATTCATTATCATCATCAAAAATGTAATGTATGTATTGAACCTATTTTTATAAAGCAAACGCTCGAATCCACGTTTCTGAATAGCGTGCACAAACGCACAGACACACCGACAAAAAATCTAAAAATATTTTTTTTTTTTTATTATTTAAATAAAGACCCAAAAAAAGTGATTTTCTCTTAGATACCTTCCATGTACACCAATCACTTAATACACAATACACACTAACTGACGTACAGCCAGGATGGATGAACAGAGCCCTTTACTCCGTTCTATTAATATTCCTATTTCTATAACGTAAACTGATATGTAAATCACACCAGTAACTCACGGTACCATTATGTCGCAGATTAAACAGTAGTAAAATGAACGTAAAAGTTTTATCGTTATTAGGTACCTATAGCCATCACATATTTTTACGAAATTAGAATTGTCAAAGGGGATGCCGACGCGAGTTGAAGGGATTTGGGTGCATTAAGTGCGCTAGGGCAGTGCGTCTCAAAGTATCGGTCGATAGCTCAGATTCTGAGTAAAGAAAAATTTGTAACTACTTGATACTAAATGTTTGTACAAGTAAATCAGACATCTATTTGAAGTTTGCTCATTCATAGAATTTTGGTTAAAACTATCAAAATCAGGTAGTCAATACAGATTTTAACGATTATAAAGTTAATGATTAGAAAGATCAAGGTCTATAGGTTCCGCCAAAAGTTTTTACCTTAAGGGTAGCATAGTCAAAAACTTTGAAAATCACTGCACTAGAACAACTTTACGGACCCATTCCTGGGGATAGAGTCGTAAAAATGTCAGGGACCCAGACGGGACATGCGTCCGGGAACGAACCACCAGTTTTGGTGATCGTAAAACCGAATCAGTCCTTGCCCCGCCCCCTGCATAAGTAGGTTTTACGACCGTTTTTATGACCTCTCACTTTACTGCTTGCATACTGCACTTTAACAAGCAGAAAGCTTTTTCAAAACCGTTTATTTTTAGCGTTGGGTATAAGTACCCGTTGCTTAGGATATCGTGCTATTCTGGTTTAAAGGATGACATGTCAGGGAGACATACTTAACCGAGGCGTTTCAACGCAGTCCTCAGGCGTAGCAACTCATGTAGTTGACCTAAGAAAGAACTTCGATCTTGTCTTAAGTTGGTTGCAAATGTCCATGAGCGGCAGTAAGCACTTACCATCAGGACTGCATGCTCGTTTGCTACCTCAGAATACCTGATACCAATCTACTTAAACTGAGTTTTGACCTGAGTCTTCTCTCTTTCCAGATTTCCTGAAGCCCCGCAAGCGGTTATCGAGCAGCGGGAAGAAGTCCCCAGCCCACAAACACGAGTACTCGTCCGGGGCGCACATCCGCCCGCCCAAGGTGGCGCGGCTCTCCCAGACCTTCAAACGCACCAGCTAAACTCCGCCGCCAGGAACGGACGGACTAGGCAGCTCAGTGCATTGCTGCGTGTCACATACGGACATTTTGCGCCATCAACATACGTGTCGGTGTTGCGAAACGTGGACGTTGCCATTCTATACGTGCATTACCTCAATCATGTATAACATACAATTATCTTTAAGCTATCATGGCAGCGCTCGAGCGCGCAGCGTTAAGGCAATGTGCAAATTATTTTATTATATCTCTTAATTTATTTTTTTGATGTCGCCGACGCGTTAACATTGTGGAGAACAATTTAATTATGTTAAGTAATTTGTAAGATAATTTTCAGACATTATATCGTAGTGTATATGAGTATAATATATTGTTTTGTCACCGCAATTCAACTTAGCATCACAACGGATGTTGCTCAAGCCCGAACCGCGAACTTGCGTGCACTATACTCGTTCGAAATGTTCCGAGCAATAATAGAATATTCGTGACAACTAATTATAAGTTTATTATGATCTCTTTGACAAGTAAATTAAGTTATATTTGTAGATGTAATGGTAATTTAGTTAAGTTGTCTGGATGTCAGGATAAGTTGTATGGAGTCGGTTCAACAGGTGTCCGAATGAGTACACGGAAGGTCACAATAAGTGTTGCCTCGAAAATATTAACACGAAGCGGGGAAAATCAAATTTTCGCTAAAATTCGTGGGAGTATTTTTGATGTTTGTCAAAATTTGCCGAAAACGTTTTTCTGAGACCTTTTGTGATGTCATCGAAGAGGTTTCAGAAGATGAGTTTTCGTGAAACATACAAATATAAAAGCTGCAGATTAAATTAAGTGAGATGTGAATACTCAACTCAGGTCGTTGTTAATAAACTATTTGCCAATAAAGTTAATCGCACACTCGTCCGCGCCGAAACAGTAAATAGCAACGAACGAAACTTTAATTAAAACTATACAGTATCCACGATCTTCTATAGAACTTTGAATTAGTTCGATAAATATGCGTTTTTCATAATATGGCCCATATAAGCAAATCTCGAAAGGAATCTAAGGTTTCTGAACAAAATATGACCCTTTCTTTTTAGTAAATTATGCGATGCGTAATATTGTAAAAAATCGATACGTCGTTCTTGTTACGAATGAAAGTTGTAAGAAAAAAATGTACATTACTATATGTTTTCTTACAACTTTTAAAATGGAACTGATTCGGCGCGGACGAATGTATGTACGTTGACTATTTATTACAGAGTTGTAAAAGCATTTGAGACATGCGTTTTTCATAGCAAATACTTCCTCCTATCGCGATTAGTATATTTTGTTTTGTTGTTGTATATTAATGGATTATATTTTTGATTATATTGATAAATAATTGATTGTTTATTGGATTGAAAGATTGCCGGTTGTTCGTTGTAGTCTATCGGTGATGCCAACGACCATGGCCCTTAGTAAAGTACAAATTCTCATTCTGTTTAGGTGTAAGGGCCGTGGTACAAACCTAAAAGACTTTCATTATCATTTTCATAACTTCATTCGGTAGTTTTAAAAGTTGGAGTATACGGTTGTTGTAGAATGAGATTCCTATGAGTTACGGGTAATTGAATGGAAGTGAAAAATAGGGCTTGCAATTTTTAAATGTGTTTGTAAACTTATTCTAAGATCAAGAGTCACATGCAAAAAAACTGCATAAAGCAAACATGAGGACTTCACTTTCCTTAGAATATTAACTTCCATTCCATACATTTGATTAATGGTAACTTTTTAGGACC
>DWTF01000755.1:0-10598 GCA_018250225.1 Udranomia kikkawai
CCTTGTACTGCCTTCTAGTAAACATGTTTCGAGTTTGGGCTCATTACATACGTACTTAACATATTCTGTCCATTTCTCCTGATGACGAGGACATAAAGCGTGTTTTAGTTCTTTAAACTATATGTTAAACGCAATGTCATTCATCACTTTGTGAATTCACATTTCCAGCTCTTAACAAAAGCCTGCCACCCGCCCGCGAACGGCCACAACATGGTCTCGGAGGCACTGTCGACCCTGAGGCTGCGGTACGGCGAGCCAGTCCGCTTCAGGTTCCTCGTGGGTATGCTGCAGAGCGCTGGAGGCACCGGCGACCTGCAGGCAGCTGGGCTGGCCTTCATCAACGCGCTGCTGGCCAGTGCGCCCACGCCGCAGCGGAAACTGTACATCCAGGCCGAGCTGGAGCAAGCTGGATTCGATATCGTGACTCTGAAGAAGGTATGATCCACCTATAATGGTTGTCATGTAGTATTGTATTTCGTAAGTCATTTATTACGCAGTTTGATTGCGTAGTTGTTGATTTATATGAAAGGACAGGATGTTGCTATTTACATGCATCTATTTGTTACAATTTTTAATACTTCGCAACGCGATTGACGCTGTTCTAATTTGAGGAATATGTGGTTAGGTTAGCAGACTTATATCTCGAAACCTTCACATCAGTCAGTCCTTAGCATAATATTTTTTTTGTTTTTTTAGTCCTTGCATTTCTCAGCATAGTCACTTATCGATCCTTAAAATATTTCTTTTACAGATCGTATCCAAGCTTACAAATTCAAACGAGAACGTAGGTCGCGAAATAGAAAATTACGAGAAACAACTGATTGACATCGACACGCTGAGCGAGAAGGCAAACGAAGCACAGAAAGAGAAGGACGATCTCAGGCACAAACTTGAACTTCTTGAGAAGAGAGTCAAGGTAGGCATAGAAACATGACAATATTTATTTTAACTTTATCAAATAAAAAATGCACGTACTCGTAGTTGCTTTTGCTACCGTCAATATACATTTGAGTAGTAGTACTAATAATACTTCATACTTTCGTAGTAACTACTAATAATACTTCAGATAAGATTCACTCAAGAAGATTAATAATTAACTAATGAGATCAGAAGAAAGTCATTCATTTTCATTCAGATTTTTCGTGGGCATATACTCTTTATTTAGCTTATGTTAGGCTATCCATTCACATATGTCGTTTTTCCCCTTTTCAGATACTTCAAGAAGAAAAGGGGATCCTGCTGTCTTTAGAAAAATGTTTAAAAGAGAAATGCTGTGAGCTACAGGAAGAAGTTTCTACTTTAAGGTCGGAACACAGCAACTCCACTCGTAAGAAGACATTTGTTATTAAGAAAAAAAACTCAGCACAATAAAAGTAGAGGTAAATATATCCGTTGAACGTTGTACAAACAAACAAAATGTAAATAAATAAAAAGACAATATAAAAATATAAAAATCATTATCATTTCAGATGAATCCTCGCCACCCGAAGACGAAGGCATCAGTTCTTCAGAAAGGTCCCTGAGTCCTGAAGGTGATCCTCAAAGGGAATCAATGATATACGAAGTATTTAATATCAAGAATGAAACTTACGACCTAATGCGAAACAAGCGACCACTACACAAGAAATTGGAAAACACCAAAAAGATAGAACACAAAAAGCCATCCGATGACGAAGACGAAACAACGATAGACGAAGTTATTCAAGAACTAAGAAACATTGTGAATCACGCGGAATCCGAACAGTATGTGAAGGACCGAATATCATACGACGATCAGTCAAGATGCAACGACAGCTCAGAAATTAACGTTTCCTTAAATGCTTTACACAGAAATATTGAGAAAGAAGATTCCATTACAAGCACCAGACACAGTATTCAAATAACGAATGATTTCCCTGATGACAACGAAGAGGAAGAAGCTGAAATTGTTCCCAGTAAAATTCTCCCACACCCACCGAGGAAGGCGAAAAGTTTAGTACATTTATTCATTCCGCCTGCAGAGAAGGGACTGATGTACAGCAAGCCAGCAGACTTGTTCGAAGATAATTATTACTCGAGCGATGAAGGATCCGATTCCTTGCTAAGCGCATCTCGTTGCCCGATCGAAGTCAATAAAACCTTTGACTTTAATGAATGTCGAGCTGTGTTCAACTCTATTACAGACCGTGATACAGATGATAACAAAATAAAGCGTTCGCGAACTCGCTCTAAGGAAGAATCAAAGAAGACGTCTGTGAAACGTAGCGAATCTTTCCAAACGTCCGAGAAAGGTTCTCGCCAACGCGAATATATTGACAGTATGTTTTATTCTGAAACTCAGGCATCACTGGTTAGCACCACGTCACTGCAACGGTCAAATTCGAAGTGTAACCGCGTGGATGAGATAGTAAACTTAATAGAATCGAAGAAGTTAACAAAGAGCTTGGACAGGATCGACGAAGGCCTAAACTCGATGGTAGATATTGTCGTAACGGAAGAACCAAAAAAACTGTCTTACGAGCGACGACAAAGATCGTGTTCGCGGAACAGTAGCGACGCTGGCATAGAATCGCCCGTCATTCCCGTCACGAGATCCCATGGTAGACTGAATCAGGGCTACGATTCGAGGACAAATAGTCACAAAGGCAAAGATGACACCAAAAACGATTCAATGCCCAAGTTGCTGTCCAAGTTAGGCAGCGGGTCGTTCGACAGCCCGTCGAGTTTCAACAACACTTTCATCATGAAACGCGGGAGTACCACAGGGTTCTACTCTGGCACCCACATGTTACGAGATGCGCCCGCCAGCATGACGAGTCTCGTGATGACCGGCACGCACAGCTATAACGATCTCAAGCGGACCCTGTCACCGGCGGGATCGACCAGCAACTTCGGGGTCCACAAAGTAACCGACATGCCTTCAGGACTTTACTAACTTTAGCGTTTTTGTTATTCGTAATCAGAACCAACGACTAATTTAAGCATCGTGTACCTAATTACTTTGACTAGTGCAATATTATAACCGATTAGTGTAATGTGTATTTAATTTAATGTTCGGTTAAGGTCTTTGTTGATGGAATCTTAGTAATTTTGTGCGTGAGCAAAATTGGCTTAAGATCGCGTTTGTCTTCAGTCCGCTTTTATTTTGGGTCATTTTCCGATACCGACCACAACGAAATGAATTGTGGGTAAGTCTAAGAGCGGAATATGACCCAAAGTGAGCAAATAGTTTTTTGATTCACCGATTTTTAACATCGAATTATTTGTTGCATGTCATATCACAATTCAACGTTGTAAATATTTCTAAATTATAAGCGTAAAATAATTATGATTACAACATTAAAATCTGAAATTTAAAAAAGTGTTGTTTATTTTATTTTCCAAACTACTTGACAATAATAACTTACAACATAAAGTGATACTTAAAATGTTGGAGAACAATTCAAAAACAAAAAATATTATAATTAACTTAATCTGTCGATTTTTTAGTGTACTACAATTTCTTGTCATTACTTTAAATGCACACAAAATTGGAGTTGTATTAAATAAATTAGGAAACGGAAATGTATAATAAGGAAATAAATGAATGCCTTGAATAAATAAGCTTTATTTTTGGCCAAACTATTACATTGCATACATCTTTACATATATTATATTAAAATCATTAATGCCGTCGTAACAACTTATTTCATCAAAAATATAGCGAGAACTGAACAACCTTACAGAAGTAACAGTTGACAATCCAACTACGACCGTATGCAAACGAGATAAAATACAATTTAAATTGACAAGCTACTGTGAATATAATTATACTAAATATACTATAAGTTCCTATAAATCAAATCATATATGACATACACTTATGCTATAAACAGCTCAATATGACGATGCTGGGACGTTGCGCTATGACGGACCAATCAGAAATGAGATATTTATATTTGCGCGTTACATTCAAGTAGCCACTGATCGGTCGCCGCGACAACTACCCGCACACCACGATAGTATAAAATACGAATTTTAGAAAATTTCAGAACGTGACAGATTTTATTCATTCAAAAATTTATAAAAAGGGAGTCTTAGGATAAGATAAAAATTACTACTAAATGCTGGCAATACGGACCTAACTATCTCCGACTACCCGAAAACGCCGACGGTTTCAGCGCAATCGTGTAATTACGTCCGATTGACAAACATTCGGATTCACAATACGAAGAGCACCAGTTTAACACTGAAGCACCTCTGACACTCACGCACACGCGACTACACACGCACGACGAGCGATATGTCCGTATGTATGTATATTGCAAAACAAGCCGCGTGTGTCGACGAGGCAGCAAATCTCAAATCCCTAGTACACAGTATGCTAAAGCATCGAATCTTTCCAGCCTATCCATTACAATAAAATGCTACAATAATAATACATGATCGCAGTAATCGCTTTAGAATTCCAATGTGTACTTTATTGCAAACACTTAAGGTCTAATTTACCGCTACTCACAGAAGTCGTCCTTTAATACTTTTTATTAACATTATTGCCACATTACGCACTGCCAGCGTTGGTTTATAAGCTACTTTGTATTAAAAATAGTTTATATATTCTCCGTGTTGGTACACCGATATTATAATTTACTTAATATAGCTAGTAGTTTGGTAAATTCACAACAGATTTTTTATAGTAATTGTGACGACACTAGTATAAACATACTGACTCTCTTTTGACATAGATTCGTTAGTACAAGTTGAGTTTTTATTCGCCTGCAAACACCGCGAACTACGAATTAATCGACAAAGATAACGAGTTGAATAAATCTATACACCTGGCTTGTCTTACGATCATTCAATCCAGATCTGGCTTGCAATGGCTATTCATCCCCACAAAGGGTGTTAGAACTTAAGCCATACTTGTGCAGCGTGGAAAACATAAGTCAGTGATACATTGCCCTATTCGCGGTGTCGCCGCAAACACAAGAGAGATCGGTACAAACATACAACATAAGCTACGTTTATTCGGCTATAGCTTGGCTCAAATGCTTTCAAACAGGAATGCCGTTGTGATCGCATAATATTCACGTACAGACTGACTGATACACCTGTTTTATATATATATATTCCTTCCATTGAAGTTGGAAGCTCACCCACCATTTTTAAGGTGATTTCGAAAGAACATGCATGTTTATGTACTAATATCATATTGGAAGTAACCAAATATGCCCTTTATCCAAGATTTATTGCTGGAAGCACCATTATTATTTGCTTCTCAAATAGTAAATTGTTGCCCATAGACATTTCTAAATGTAACCATAACCCAACTGATATAAACACCAATGGGCTTAAGATGCCACACTTTTATTTCAATCCAGGCCAATCAGTACGATTTTAAGTAGTTGACACGTAATACTAAAGACAGTCGGCATGTTGTACAAAAGCCAGTTAGCACGTATTATTAATACCAGTCGGTCTATAGTCCTAAGGACAATTTTTATTTAATCACAAATAGGGCTGAATATTATTACTTTAAAAATAAAGAACTTTCATTAATTGTCAAGAGTACATTTGGTCACTTCGCAAATGACTAAAATCTATATTCAAATATAAACGTTATTTTAGAATCAATGCGTGATTACATCTATACTATCATCTATGTATCTATAATTATAATATAGTGTCAATAAAATGCCTAAAATTACACGGTGTGGTTTACAAGATCATCTAAATATATGATGAATTATCGATCCATACAAAAATACTATTGGATTTTAACACTGATTAAAAATATGTTATCTTTATCTATTTATGAAGAAGTGTTTAAATATAGATGTTATTTATTATTTTAAGACATGGGAAATACACTTCGAATTCCGAAATCGCAACGAAAAACGAAAACTTTATTTTAAAAGAAGAAACACAATTTAATTGTCTATGTCATCATTATTAGAGTCCACAGACTAAAAAATGAATTCAAAAAAATACATTATGAATCAAATGAAATAAGATACATTAAAAAAAAATACTATAAATTGTATAGAACCTAAGTTTGCCTATTTTGTGATATTATTGAAATAAATTCATCATTGATTTAATATACTTACAGATACAGATTATACACACGCTGTATGTAATTACAGATTGGTACGATAACGGAAATTCCAAAATGTTCTTCCCGTCTCACTACTAATGATAACATTACGTATTGCAAATATATCAGACTTAGATGTTTATTACATCGGTAAATTATTGTGATTATGATTGAATATTTACGCTATAGTAATCTATTGAATGCACAAATGGTAAAGAGCACTTTAAATTTGAGTTATACATTAATATTTATTATCGATCAATTTAAAAACCTGAGATCAAAGATATCATATGTGTTTAGATTTCGCAGAATATACCAATACTACCACAGTATACTACGAACAGTAGATTAACTAAGCTCGATCGGCGAGTTAATAGCCCTCTATTGTGTTAACGCCAAGGGCTGTCACTTTTATTTTTAATTATTTGAAAAAAACACAAATTTGATACAGAAAAATGTTTTCTCCAATTTCGCGATGTTCGGAAAGCTTTACTATCGTTTGAAGGTGCAATTACATTCTTAGTTGTAGCTTTTTCCGAGGCGTACACCAATATACAATTTTGCTCAGTATGTTTGTAACTTTGACAATATTTTAGCACAACACAATCCAACCACAATGATATCTTTGTCCGAGAATTGGAATTTAAGTAAAAATTCAAAAAAATATACACATCAAAAGGTGAAATGCTAACTGGATATTCTGGAAGCAATGAAGGTAAATAGGAAGATCTAGTGACGTCGCCCACTAAATGTTGTCAAATCAGTCAGCTATATAACATAATATAATCAGCACTGACACGCTGGATCGACCAACATTGTACACTGTCCGAATATTTGTATATTCATGTGCATGTATCACGTTAAAGTTTTTTTACTGTACAGTGAGACAAATTTAATTTTGTATCAATTGTAGAACACAGTTTCCTTGATGTTTAGTTGTTGTCAAAGGTAAATCAATAAATGCAAATTTGCATAATTATCTAGGCAAACGATGAGCAACCTGATTCACCGGTTCATCGTGTCAAGAATGTATTTGCTTTTAAAATATTCACTCACAAATATGCTAGTATATGATGGGCAAGTGAGGCCTATAAAAAAAATCTGTCAAATACTCCAGAAGATTCATCTTCAACATTAAAATGTGAACTTGTACAATAAAACACCCTCTATACCCGAATACAGTCAGCACGAAAACAAATAACTTCGACCAAGGCTTTAGATATTACTTTTGACATTACAAGCCTGTGTCCTACAAAGACGCACACGTACGCACAGTACGTACACACACATGCACGCAGCATCGACAGATCGTTGGTCACACGCGGTCGAATCCAGCCGTGCTGGAGCCCTAATCCTTCCAGTCCTTCTTGATCTCGAAGCTCCACTCCCACTGGAGATGGATGTTCTTGTCGTCGTCGGTGAAGAGGCTGTTGACGGTGTAGGCGCCGCGGGCCATCATGCCCGAGGGCGCGTCCTCCGGTCGGTGTGGTGTACGACTGGATCTCCGTCTTGGGTGGGTACGAGCCAACCATGTGGGTCATCTTGTCCACTGGAATCAGAGTGATGAGCGTAAGTATGTTTTGTAAAGTAATCAATGTAGGTCCTAGGTATATTTTGTCTAACGGAATCAAAGTAATGGTCGTAAGCAAAGATTTAAAAAAGATAAAGAAAACGTTCATTCCATCCGCGGTACAGCATAAAACATAAAAACAATTTCCAACAATACAGAACTTAGGACTAATACTAAACTTAGACTAATACACCTAAGTAACTTATTTACATTAATTTAAATAGTTACATACGCCCTGACACCTAAAATCTGTGGCGTATTGTTCCAATGTGTGGTGAACAGAGGCAATAGTGTCAACTCTTCTTATCATACTCGATTGCAAAGTTATACTATCTCATCTAAATGAGTGAGCTCACTTATTTCATAGTGGAAACATGTCGGCGGTCGCATTATAACGAGGTGGTGGTAAGTAAGTATAATTTGTCCACTGCAATCTTACCATCAGGTGAACTGTACGCTCGTTTGCTATGTCAAAATCATAAAAAGTATGATAGTTGCCGAATCAATATAAAGCTGATCATGTCTAGCTAGCGCAGACCTACCTTTAAGCTAATTTGAAGAGTAAGTAGCCTTCAATCCGCTAATATTGTCGTCAACATCAAAATCACTCCAGATAAATTATATCGTACTCGATGTCAAAAGGAGTTAATAAGTAAAAGTGCTCTTATCAAAATAATCCAACTCGTGCCAAATCAATTCAAAGCAGATTGTTGAATATTAATGGATTCCGTCAGTGGGCGGTGCAGTTGGTTACGTAAACAGTGAGAGATGCCAAGGAGGCTTGTATTGGCGATGAATCGAATGTCTCATCCGATGATTATTGGCTTTCGATCTACCTTAACGATTACGAAAACGGGACGTACTATTTAGTTTTTTATGATTTTGAGGTATCAAGCAACCATGCAGTCCTCCTGATGGTAAGTGGTCACTGCCACTCATGATCATCTGTAACCAACCTAAGACAGGATCGAAGTTCTTTCTTAGGTCAACTACAAATGCGTTGCTAATTCTGAGGACTAAGTTGGAACGCCTCAGTTAAGTGTCTCCCTGACCACACATTCAGACCAGAATACAGCAGCACGAACACTGCTGTTATCAGGTAGAAATAGGTGTGGCGGTGGTGCCCCCTGAGTAGGACCGTAAAAGGTACTACCACCTACAACGATTTATTGTGGAAGTTAATGCATAACGCATGACTACAACCGCAATGTAGTAAATACGAACACATCGTATGATCTTAAATATCCGTGTCATGATTTGGTAACGAACGTAAGATCATTCGTGGTCACACTAAATGGTGGTAGGCTATATTACTACCGTCCATAGTCAAAATGTCTTATACTGAGATAGATATACTGGGTACAATTTATCTACAGGGTTACCTCTGAAAAGAAACTTGAATTAATCTATGATCAACTTTGGAACGTTAAAAAGTTCCGAGTGTTTTAACGCCCATGAAGCAAAAAATAATCAATTTAATCCTTATCAAAATATATCACGTGAATGCGCGTTTTCAATAAAAAATTACTTATAAATCAAACAGACAAATAGGGTGCGTTTGTACCGAAGTAATGTCTACAATAAAACAGGAATTGTACCATAATAATCTAAAACTACTTATCCGAATTCAAATTTGACGCAGTGGGCAGACGACATAACAATCCTCTTTACAAAGCTTAACATAAATCGATGATGAGCTTTGCACCGAGTGAAAGATATTAAACCCGGATGAAGTTAAATCAGGTTCTACATACTGACATAAAACATTATTTCGATTACGCATTCACTTCCATCGAGAAAACCTGTCGAAACTACAGGCATTAGTATGCCAAATCAATCTCACTAACAGACACAATATTCGCATTCGCTCAATGCAATGGCTTACGTAAATAATGATTCAAGACAAGTATGTTTGTTCGAGCATATTTTCACCTTTCAGCAATGTTCGGCTTAAGATTTATAGCTTGTTGGGTTACCATATAAAAGGAATCAATAATAATCAAATCAAAAATATAAGGCATACATAAAAAATAGTATGTAATCTACTAAATTGTTGGATCTCGCTGCCATCTATCGTAAAATTAAGGAACTAATTATAAAATGGACTAAAAATATGCAAAGTGTCCATACCAATATCCAAAATGAATCTCGTTGAAAGTTATTAATCTATTAAAGTTTATTGAAACCAACACATCGTTGGGTACAAAAGCGGATTTAATTTTTCTCAGCTGCAATGCTAATCAAATATACATTTATTATTGTATTGCAAGAACACATGCTATATGCATTACTTTAAAACAAACGTGCCTCGAATCTCGGACTCTCAGACACAACTGGGCTACCATTCGATCAGCTTAAAACTAGCTATAACTGTACAATTATACAACTACATTTTACTATTTAATTACTAGAGCGCCTAGCGCGCTACATAAATCGACCGTATATCATAGAATTATTGGTTGTAAAATATCTATACTTTGATACCTATAGAGTAATAAAAAAAATTAACTACACGAAATGACATTCATTGTTTGGCAGTATTGAAATGATGTGCCTTGTATTACAGGTATCTATATAACGTGTGTATGTGTCTCTAAAGTATGGTTGTATGCGTAATGGTTTCTTTAACTAAATTAACGTATTTCGTATGTATAATTATATAAAATATGGACACTCTGCAGTTCTTCCCCATTTATACTTTGCCCGTGCAAAATTTCCTACTCCTCTCTTGTGTATTTGTCGTAAAAATCAATCCTGAAGTTGGATCCTCCACGTATTTATATATAGGGATAGATTTATAAATCAATAACAATTACAAGTATCTTTAACACTGGTGTAATGAGGCACTATTCTTACATTACAATTCGGTCATATTTCTATAATTGGATCATGATTTGAGTGTCTAGTCATTAAGCTCTAGTCAGTTCGTGCACTTTGAGCTGATATATTGTAATTTGTAAACTGGAATAAATA
>DWTF01000756.1:0-10595 GCA_018250225.1 Udranomia kikkawai
GTAGTAGCGGACTCCGAGTGCCGATAACTTTGACCCTCGGGTTATCGCCGTGTTACTATTTTAATGTATAGGGCAGCCAGGAAGCCTGTAATTCACTAAGTGCATACTAAAGTTTTGTTGGCAGCGTACGGTCAAGGCTTCAGTAAGTGATCTCGATAGCCAAGATAACACGGAAATAGTCTGTTAGTTATAGATTAGGTTGCTAGATAAAAGAAATTGTATCTCTTTAAATATGAGTGATAAATTTCTTCCATCTCTAGTACGTAGATAGGCTATTAGTATTACTGGTATTAGTTTTGGTTACGAAATATTAAACTATTTCTTCACTTAGATAGATTATTACTACAATCAACTCATTCTCTACATTATGGTTATTAAATCTCCATCTGTATGTTGTATCTGATTTAATATATATTATATTAAGCTTCCAAGAATAAAGAGAACATCGCAAATAATAAGCACAAAACGAAAACACCTCAACGCACTTAAGCCCCCGCAAGCAGCCTGTTAACACCGCAATTCTTTAATGTATTGGCATAAACCCACCGGTATTTATTGGCTCCTGTAAATTCACGAGTTACTGTTCAGCACTTACCTTTAACTTATAATAAAAAAAACTTTTGAATTTATCAAAAATAGGGATGCAGGCAATTTTGTTATGTGTATTGGCATAATTCCGGGTATTTATTGGCTCCTGTAAATTCAGCACGTTTACCTTTAACTTATAACGAAAGTGAAGTTTTGAGATCATGAAAAAGGAGGTAAGCAATTTTGTAATGTGTATTGGTATACAGATGGTGCTTATTGGCTCCTGTAAGTTCCTTCTTGGTTACTTCACCTTTAGCTTATAATAAAAGAGCACTTTTGGTTTTCATGAAAAATAAGAATGTATTTTTATCGAGCAATAAAGTCTTATCTTTCGTTTATTAAATATTGGATGAAATTAGACAATCCACAGCATAGACTTCCTTCTTTTAATAATTGAAATGAGGTACTAAAATACTGTTCGCGAAAAATGATAAATGCTTACTTTGATGATCAAATATCAACAATGGCTCAAAATAAGATAAACATTCTTCGTTTCAATATAAAATATCGAATACACATAAGTTATCAAAGGAATGAAGCGTACAAAATATTCAGCTAGAGAAACGCATAGCCTGAGGATAGACAATATGAAATCTTATAACGGCTTCGCGTTCAATAACACTAGATCTCTCACAATAACAGCTTTAGATACTAGATACAGAATAAAGTTTATTCGTGATCGAAAATTACTTGAATAACAAGGATCTAATGATAAACGTCATTCGGCAAAATAAAGCAGCTATGACAGCCTTGAATACGTTTTTAAAGTCACACAAATTAATACAAAATAAACTTTAAGTAATCATTAAAAGTTTCTGAGTCCCCGTTGGAGATTGCAGTTTCATATACATCGTAAGAGTTTTTTCGTGCTGTGTTCTGCTGTAATGATGGTGACTATTTTTGATTTTAGTTTTCTTAGTCTTTTTTCATTCGTTCAACGTATCAGTTAAAAGGATTTTGTAAGTTCTAGTCCTAGTGAGTATCCTAGGCTAATTAATCATAGTTAGTAATGTTAGTTAGTCAGTAGTTAGTTTGAGACGTACTATACAAATACACAATATTAGTTATACGTTATGTATTAGTTAGACAATATAATAATATATTGTACGAATCGCGATTGAAATATTTACTAGAAGCTATAAATGGAGAACAGCCGTAAAACAAACTTAATTCAAGAGAATAAATTGTAAGTCTCTACACGTTTCAAGACGTATTGATTGAATCCGAAGAACAAGAAATACAGCA
The DNA here is from genome assembly GCA_018250225.1 of Udranomia kikkawai. Classification (NCBI taxonomy): domain Eukaryota; kingdom Metazoa; phylum Arthropoda; class Insecta; order Lepidoptera; family Hesperiidae; genus Udranomia; species Udranomia kikkawai. The sequence continues at coordinate 1,834 of DWTF01000756.1, forward strand.
ATGTAAATTTATTAATATAGACGTTTTTGCACGAGCATCTATTTCTTCGGTGACAGAAGATATTGTTTTCAAATCTATGGTGATAAGAAATACGCAATATAAAATAGTGGCATTTTAAATTGTCAGTTATTTATTATATCATGTTTGTATGATGACGAATCGACTCGTATTATAATGTCTAACTGTATATAAAGTGGAAGATATCACAAGGTAAGCCAACTATTGTATCAACGGCATATGAAGGTTGAAGGTATGTCAATCGAGGCCTAAGTTCACCAACATCGAAAATAAGGAACTATTGAACCAGCACATAAGCAAAGAGCTAGGCACGTGAGCCTAGCAAAACCGGTAATCAAGGCCCAATCGCGCGTCAAGAACGTATCGGGCAGTTTTGGAGAAAGGAACCAAGGCAAGGTGGGCAAAAAGTTTGATTTGTTAAATAATGCACAATACGCGTCGTATCACCGCACGCGTCCGTCCGTTCCCACGATCACGCACACACGCGCACAGGCGCGCCCGCACGAGCGCAGAGTAGAACACCGATAGGAATTTACGTTCAGGCTTTTTATTGCGCGCTCTGTGACTGTCCAGTTCTTAACACGAGAGGATTGTGTATTGAAGCGTATGACGCATTGTTTGCAGCACCGTCTATCGATTTATTAACCCTAAAGTCGTTTTAGAAGACTTTGATCTTACTGAGAGGAATACGAAACGTCTCACTTGACTACAAGTAATGAGTTAATTACTATTTATATAATATCCATTTCACAATTGATCATAATAGCATACGTAACAAAACCGGACTGGAAACAAAAATGTTAAGTGTATTACATGGAAAATGAGTGCTTCCGCTTTAATTAATCATGATCCAGCTTAACATAACGATTCGATTAAGTCAGACAATGACTCAGTATCCTGGCTAAGTTTTATGTCCCACAGTCTTTAAGTTCGCAATGACTGCATTTTTTGCATACTCTCCGATCAGTCAGTATTCTTATAATATAGTCTTTAGGTTAGTTTTAATAGTAGCGAGTTTAAAAATAGGCAACCATGCGCATTAAATAAAAGCTCAAATAAATCTAGACTAGACACAAATTTTAATTAAATTGTTTTGGTCACCCTGTCCAGCAAAACGACAAAAATACTAAAGACGCATACCCGAAATTCTAACCTATAACCAACACTCATTGTCAGTCAACATTAACCTATTGCAAGCATTCTCAAAAACAACTGCAAACTGAACATCATATATGAAACAAATTGCTAAATCCTCTGTAGTTAACCCCACAGATTGATCTGTGCTGCCCGCACGTCAACATCCGCCGATCATTGAGACCGTCTGTCCGCTAGACGGAACGAACCGAATTCAATCGCCAAGGTGAACTGTGACACTGCGCACAAATTGTTCGCGAGAAAAAATACAGAACAATAGCATACCAGTTTAATATTTGACGAGTCCAATTCAATTGTCTGAGATGATTTCATTCGACATGATCAATTCGTCCATGGAGCGAATTATAACATGATTTATACGAACGCGACGAAAGTGAATAACGTTGTTGGTGTACATTTAAATGCAAATTCAGTAGAATGTTATTCGAAGATGGAACAACGAATTTGACTCCACGGCACACAATATAAACAAGTAACACAATCCCATGATAGCCGGTAACTTGAACTCTAACTACACATGTGACGAACATAAAACTTGTAAACCTGACAATAATATAGTTTAGAAGAGGTAGTTATGGAAACAATGAACCGGCTACATCGCGTGAAGTTGGAGGAGTAGGCACGTCGGACTTTTCGTGTTCCGTAATGATAATGAGATAGAAGGCATCGCGTTACGTTTTATTATAATCCGACAAGAACACTGCATTCTCGCTGTAGGGTTCATTGTTCTTTGTTGACGTTTCGTGGGATTTTAATAAGGTTAAAATTAACAGCTTAAACGTATTTGTACTTTGTAATTGCACCACAGGAATAAGTATTATTGTTGTTATCAACATCATTCTCTGTAACCCCTCCTTAGCCTAATGAACATGTAAACGAATCCGGTTTTCTTTAGCGTCTACTTTCCCATCTTATGCATTAATGAATTTGTCAATGGACAGGTTCGAATTAAAAGAAGATTCTAAACAATGCAAATCTTTGCACCTACCGCCGAATTAAGAGACCGCTTATCTCCGAGAGTATTTATTCATCTATTGTGTGTCCCGAGGAGGCTTTTGTACTGCGAGTCTGGACAGGACAATATGAAATTATTATCTACGCTCAGGATCGGGTTACACACACGTGCAGTGACGCCCGCGCACCCCGACACCACACATGTGAAGGAAGTTGGAAGGCACATGCAGTTTTAGGGACGTCCTTATTTAAGGACTTTGAAAAGTACATGATTTTCTTTTCAACAGGGCCAATCATTGAACTAGCTACTAAACGTATTAATAGTAACGCAACATGTCTTATATTATTTAGATCAATAATGATATGGTTAAAAAAATCAACACAAGTTTTTTCTAAAACACACTAAGGAAAAAATACGTGAGGAATCAGTCACAAGCGACGCGTATAATTCATCCAAAAAAGAAACATTAGCGCTAACCGGAGTGTTTAACATAAATGAAGCAGTGAGCGAGATTAATGAAACCACTTAGCGGCTGCAGGACCGCGTCCGAGCTTGAAATGTGCCTCCGGTGGTCCCAGATGTAAGATAGCTCTATGACTTGAAATTATACTTGAAATTTGATCAATTTAACACAAAATTCAATTTGCATGCGCAAGCAGTTACTAAAAACGCTTAGAGGTTAGATTTTCATCTGAACTCCGCAATATAATTTGTAATTTGTCGTAATCGATAAGGGGAAAGCAATCGATAAATTCAATCGATGTTTATCTGTATACAAAACACTATATCGAGATGTAGCGCTTAGGCAAAAGACCAGAACCCGATCTGAAGTTATCGGCGTTTTCGATCAGCATAAATATTAAGAGGGGCGTGATCATGTCATGTTGCATTCATCCGATGAATATGTAACAATGGTTTTGTTTTTATGTTTTTAATTACAGCAACAACGGCGGGCCAAGGTTTAGTTCTCAAAGGCGTGTAGAGCGGCGAGCACATATTAGCAATTACGCTGTGAACTCGATAGGAACCGAGTATTCGATTCGCCGATCGTGATAGTGGTGTGACAAACGTATGGTGTACGCGTCGGCGTCGGCGGCTCGCGTACTGCCAAGCTATAAATCTAAAAGCCAGGCAGAGAGGACGCGCGTAGCCCTTTATTATAGCCAGACATGATTGGCCTCGGGCGGTTACCGAACAAAACGAACGCGCGCTTAGTAACGAGCGCGACTGCCTCGTATCTCTGCGACTTTCGAAGTGGGCAACTTTTTGCCTTTTTGGGACGTTTCTGCTTCGAGTACCAAGAGGTTCAAGGTTGGAGCTTACGCTAGGAGCCAAAATAAACACGATCAGAATAATTTTATGTCATAACTTCGCAAAGTAATCGTCTCCCAAATGAACATACGGCAGAGTCGACGCGCTTTGATACGAATAGAATACAGATTGGTGGAGGAAATACGCGCGATAATGTACAACTATTGTCACAATCTTTTGTCTTAAATTCCGTGCTATGTTTTGGGAATACCATAATCTATTATTGGATCTAGTAAAATAGACTTGGTAAATCAAATTTAAGAAAACTACTATAGTAACAAATTTGAACTACCTAGTAGGAATCTCTAAAGAAGGAAAAACAAATCCGACTCTTATTTAGAGAAAACGTGCTTAACATTAACGCTACAAGTTACAGCATTACGAAACGTCTTACTTTTCAAATAACTCAGGTTATCGGCCACAATCAGGTTGATAATAAAGCAAATACCCTCGTCAATCACGAACATCGGCGAGCGATCGAGCTATCAGACAAGAGCGAAATGTAAATCGAACATGACATCCGGGTGCGAGTTCAAGCCATCGGACTGCGAATTCAAAATGAAACATTTACGAATGCCACCTAATCTCATATCGAATCAATGAGATTGTTCGGGCGCACGCCGGGGTCAGGTCAGCGCTAAACGGCAACTCGGTACTGCGCCGTTGAGTCCCAACCAGTTCTTTGGATTCGACTTGACGTTGGTCATTACCATAATAATTGTCTCAGACTACGCTGTGACTCACGTGTTGTTTGTGCACACAATCTTAATGAAGCAAGTCGGGAAGTTTTTTATTATCGTGTTCCTCGTGTCTACGTTCTTTGCTATCTATAGGTCCTTTCAATAGTAGTAAATCAGAAAGGAATAAAATTATTGAACTAAGAATCGAACCACACACCAAATTTAATAACTACCATTTTTATTTATAATGAAACAAAAACTATTCCACTAATCCACAATTGGAATTGAAACGTAGCACGCCTGAAGCGAAATACATAAAGCGGTCCCCAGTCGCACGACGCGCCGATCTGTGCTCCAGATCTGTGGTCGTGGTCGCACCGCTCAAGCATTATATGCAAATAGTAAAGCCATTCGCCGAAGATCCAAGTTAGAAACGCTAGCGATACCGCACTCGGTAAGGGCATCGAGTGGCTCCACGCCTGAAATTGGCCGCGCAGCGAAGAAATGCCCCTTCAAAATTGCGAAAGAACCCGACCGCACCAAAAACGGACCCGATCTTAACTTTACGTTCATTATTCGCGCAATCTTTGGTATTCACGATGGTCCCTTCGGCAAGATATTCGTTTCTTCACCTTTCACGTGAAAAGCAAAAAGTCAGCCGTTTTAAATTTATGTCGCCGACTTGCGCCAAAACCCAAAAAGTCCTTAGAAATAAATAACGATTGTGCAACACATGTCAACCTATTATATGCGCGAAGCGTGCTCGGGACGTTAAACTGATGAAAATAAACGCCTCATGCATTCATCCTCATCTTCGAAGGATTGGGCAACCTTGTTAAGTGAATAAAAAGACAGAGAGAAATCACAATATTTTATATGAAGAAAAGAACAGAGTGCTCTACGAATATAAACGGGGCAAAATGTGTGTTGACGATTTATATGTATGATGCGTTCGTCTGCATTAATTTTTAGAAACATTGCACGTATTTCATAAGCCGTATTATTTTATAAGTATCGCATTTTATTACTGTGACTTTTAATAGTCTGAACAAGGAATACATAAAATATTTTTTAATAACACAAAGATCTATAGATAACACATCCTTTGATTTGCATACAAATGACTCTCTTTATCTTCAAAAAATTAATGACGTTTAAGACTCGATTACAAATAATACTACAAGAAGAATTATGTTTCCAAAAAACCCACGGAAAGTGAAGTCATAATGTTCATTGGTCAAAACTTTGTTGGAATTAAAACAATTGTTGGGCTTGTGGGAATGAGGCAGCATGGGAGCCCCTCGGGCCGACATTCCCTTTGCGATTGGCCCCAGCGCCTCGGGCTACCAGCGATCTGACGTAACCACCGGTTCAACGTTAGACGGGTAGACATGTCCTTTTAGAGCTATGCAGTTCGGAGGAAATATCTTCCATTTCGTTAACACGTATTACTACAACGTTTCTACGTCATTAAAATTGGTTACGTACAATTAGCTTAAAAAATTCAACCAAACAGACAAGAATGAAAATCTGTCTGAGATTGATATCATGCATCTGATGCGCAATAGGATCTGGAAACCCTTGTTAAGAGTGTCTATCTTCCCAAGCCCCAAAATGTATGGACCAGCATCGAAAAATATCATCAATTAGATGCCTGACCATGAGAAAATGGTAATTCAATATTCTATGCACACGTAATCAAAACTCATGGCAAACTTATGTTAGAAGTAATGCATAATAAGATAGAGGTCACTGCACGTTATTCTAATGATGTGATTGAATCCACGCCTCACGAATCGCTCCCTTTACTTTATATGTCAATTGAAATTGGACTCCTCTACTGCAGGCTTGAACTATCGGAAGATTGCTTTGGCGCCGAGATGATGTTATTTGATAGCTCTAATAATAATATTCAATCCGACCTTAGCCCATATTTACCGTTAGGATACGGATATACTTGCATTTGGTATTTTTTAAAGAATGAAGACTCCAATTTAGAATTTGACACAGATTGATCTAATTGTGTCTTCATACATATTAATTAGTAAACAACCATAGACAAAAAATTGTAATTACCTACCTTAAATTCGCAGGAAACTGAATCAAGAACAATTAAGAATCAAATGTTAATTTTTCAGTGTGCTCTTCGGCTCTAGCCTTCAGATTCTCAGGCTAGGACCGGAAGAAAACTCTCAAAATTCACAACATATACAAATTAATAACCCTCATATAGGATTCCTATCGTAACAGTAGATTAGATCGAGAATGTATGATCCAGAGATAAAGAGATACAATTGGTAAGGCGTGCCAAGTCACTTTTCACTTCGATTTGCGTACACAGTGAAGTAACGGGCGGCGTTGCAGCCATCGTTAATCATAGGATCGAACCTCGGAAGCTTAAACGCAGGCTTTCTAGAAAGTATACATTCGTGTACGGAGACTCGAGAACTAATTAATTTGATAGCCAGGTTTTACACACTTTCAGTAAATTACAACTTACACGCATAAAGCAAGAAGTGAAAGAAAGGTTTTCTTCGATATGATCTGATAAGCTCATCTGTCAGCTGCAGTTTTGTAAGACGTTTTAATTTAATCTCTTAAATAGGTAGGTGAAAGGGTTCTTGCGATAACGACATACCAATTAGCACGATCTCAAAATATAATCATTTTATTTGTTTGCGAAACGGAGATATTTTGTTCGTTGAGTCGAACATTAAGAAGCTCTAAAATATTTTAAATAGAACGACATTTGTCTAAAATGAAAATAACAAAAATTTGCATACAAATGTACATTTAATCGATACAGCAGCTAAAATGTCTTATGCAAATAAACTTTAGAATAAACAACACCTAAGCTCTAGACAACTCAGCGACCAGCAAATGAGTTTTTTGCAATTTTTGAAGCTATTATCAATTTATAATAGATTTGATATAAGATCGTCTAGATAACGATGCGAATGTAATAAATAAATGTACATTAGCAGACTCCGATGAATCCAATCAAGACGGAAATGAATGTGGCATGTATATGATCTGATCAAATGAGCAAAAAATCCTTGATGGACACATGATCCGTATAATTGATATAACTTGCATTTCGCGAATAGCATTTCCTTTAGAGCTGACACGACTCTTATGGAAATAATTTCGTAGGTAGATAAAATGTATTTTTGTAGTTCAAAAACATTCGAATCGGGATTTTATGATCGTCTAAAATATACTTTTATGGCCGTGAAATACAACACCAAAGATGGAACTATCGGGTGGGGGTTGGACCACAGGAATGTGTGTACAATATGTAAAGTAAAATCAAGGGAAGTATTGTTATCCGTTTTTTAAGGTTACACATAATAATAAAATCAACTTCTCTTAGCTATATCACTTTGAGCTGTAAAAAATCTAACTGGTTGATTTTGTAAAATCGTTATGTTCGTTATCAATATTATTTTTACTGTTGATACCGCAAACACATACGTAGAGTACTTGTGCGTTACAAGGCAACTTTTTTTGTTGCCCCTTTTGCAGGCAACATTTTGAAATTACCATGTAGTTCTTATGTTCTCTCTTGACAATATTTTTTTTACCGAACCTTAATTTAATCATATACAATACTCTTATATTTTCCCCTTATATGCGTTCATCTGACACAAGCACGAGAGCTGCAGCAAGAACGATGCACACGTCTGAGCCATGGGCAGTACACATATGAGATGCTATCTGAGATAATGGTTCATTATAACGCGCTTTAACGTTTTGGATCACAGACCAGTAATTTGACATGGTAGACACTTAAATAACCGAACTCTTTTTTGTTCACGCAATGGCATAATCATATGTTTTTGACATAGACCTAATTGCTTTTAAAAAACAATTGACATGACTAATTACTTTCCAAAAACCAAAAAATGCACTGCATTGTTATCACTATCATATTAACTCTAGATAGTCCTCAAATAATGTGACCCTTTAGCGTAGTTAAAATGTTCTCTTCCTAGCAAAATGTTCCACATGTTCATCCACGACAACTAACGATGTTCCAAGCTTATTTGTAAGAACGTGTTCATCAGCTTTTATTTTTGCTTCCTCCTTAACAAGGTCCCGTCCTGCACTCCGACACGAACAAATCATATCGTCAAACTAGTTATGGTCACTGATGTAACGACTAGGTATGCAAATTGTGTGCGCGGGCGCAGCCGGGTCGACGACCCATGTTCGCGGCTTTTAGGGTTGTCTCATCTTCATATCTTACAAGACTCGATTCTACATTTTTTCAAACGTTCTTCAAGCACTCGAATATTTATAACACCGTAATGTTGAGAAAAAAAATCTTTAATTTATTTTTTTATCTGTTTTAAATTTATCTTTTTCAAATTATAATACAATTTGGGTATTTGCATTGCACACAAAAAAGAGTTATCTTTCTAGTAAATTTAAAATTACATTTTTAAATTAAAAGGCTTGGATGTCATTAACTCCTTTCTTTCACACACCCACATTTGGTTATAAACAATCAGATCTATGACAAACAAAAATTTCAATAGTAGATACGCCTTCGCTATAATGCGAACGCGCCGAAATGTTTCCACCATGGAAATGAGTGAGCTCATTTAGATGAGATAGTATAGCTTCCAATTGAGTATGTT
>DWTF01000757.1:0-10592 GCA_018250225.1 Udranomia kikkawai
TCAATTTTAGTAATAATTGGCTTGTGCTTTTTATTATTTATTATGTACAAAAAACCTGTATACACTCAACAAAAATAGTCGTCGCGACACTACATTGTTCAAAGCGAAATAGAAATGAAAATATTTTTTTGCTAAGGTTTGCTTTCTATAAGAGAGAGAGAGAGAGATAAACAGAGAAACATGCGCATGCCGCACGTTTCGCACACAAAAAGTGTCGTTACAACTTTTCGTGAGATTTTTTTCCGTCTAGCCCCCTTTCACAACGCGCGATAAGGAACCTCGTTTCAAAAAATAACAAACTCAAAAGAAGCAAACAAATACACAAATGTAGACGGTGATATTTTTATAGACACAGTCCGACAGAGTCCATATAAAATCTGCTAACGGTACATTCAGGAATCCTTATGAATCCGTTATTCCGAAGGTTAATTGAGCTGCGTGTTCCGTTATGCCAAATAAACTGTCGTTCTAATATTTGAGGTTGATGACAAGTTTAACAATTATGACAAGTAAAACCTAAATTAAATGTATAATCAAGTACAAATATTGATTAAGCATTTCGTGATAAAATACTATTATTCTGATAGTTTATAAAAAAAATCTTGTTTTCGGCAAAGTCATATTGCTATGCTATTTAAGATTATGTTCGGAGTTGGCTCTCTTTATTGTTTTCGGTTTTCGATTTAAAAAGTTCAAAAGTTACTATATCTATCTGTTAAATGTTTCAAGTGTCAAAATTTATATACTGCATAAAATAAGTGTTTGTAAAAAAAAGTTAATGATTTCGTATGCCGTTGAAACGTAAATTACTTATTCCTTAAAGTAAGACGACATACGTTCTGCCACCTAGCGTCGAGTAGCGAAACAAATACATTTGCTTTAAGTATCTAGCAACTAGATGTCGCTATGTAGGAATAGGTAGAGTTGGCGGGTTAGTAAACTCGTAGTAAATGTTATATGAAAGAAAAATAAAAAAATAGACAATTTATGTGTAAAAATTATGAAAGCCTCAAGATATTGGCCCGATAACAGTTATTTTAATATAAAGCATAGCGTATTGGTCTAAAAAACGGAACTAATCATTCATTATAACTGCCTGATATGCGTAGAAGTTCCATTATTTTTTCAATTATAAATGAATATTAGTATCTGATATGTCCATATGCAGCTATATCACTTTTATATCGTTATATTATGTTCTTTCTTAATATATTTTGTTATTTCTTAATCAGTCCTAAATTACAATTTATTCCGTCGAATTAAAATTCATGAAGAGCCGAGAGAGATAGCTGAAGATCCTAAAACCTACAATATCCTTACAAACTTTATTGTTGTTACGGTTATAAACTTTATGTTGCGCTTAAATTATTTTAATCTCAACCTCTTTTCTTGGCCTCAATCTCCTTAAGAACGAATCTTAACTAGTTACAATTTTAAATACGCATAAAAATTACCATAAATACTAGGTACTCGCAGCTTATAAATACGTAACAGGTATTTGAATTAATTTTAATTGGATTAAATCTTTTTTGATTCCCATATTGCAGTGTCATTATCATAATCCGAGTGAAAATTTGACCAGTAACAAACGACCTCTGATTTGCGGTTAGTCACTCCGACTGTTATTTTTTTCCTTTTTTTTAGGGTTCTGTACGCAAAGGGTAAAACGGGACCCTATTATTAAGACTCCGCTGTCTGTCCGTCCGTCCGTCCGTCCGTCCGTCCGTCCGTCTGTGTGTCTGTCTCCAGGCTGTATCTCATAAACCGTGATAGCTAGAAAGCTGAAATTTTCACAAATGATTGTATTTCCGTTGCCGCTATAACAACAAATACTAAAAATATATATATTAAGGTGGGTCCCCATACAATATTAAATGGGGGCTCCCGTACAACAAACGTGATTTTCTATTACGGAACGGAACGGATAGTACGGAACCCTTCGTGCGCGAGTCCGACTCGCACTTGGCTGGTTTTTTAAATAAGATTACAGTTACGATTTTCAGAAATTCAGCACGCAATAGACCTGTATTAGCCTATTCCTATTATACTTATGCTAAATTCGTTCTAGCTCATATTATAAATTGATAATACATTATATGGACAGCCATAAACTTGACTTCAATCCAACGATGCGGTTCAACGGTCCCGCGATAGTTCCCGCATTCCGCGTGGCGCCGATAACATCGTACTTCCTCTCTATACTAACATTGTTTACCAGTACACACATATTATATACGTCGCATATTCACAAAAAATAGTAAAACATCAAGAACAAATTAAGCTTCCAACTAATCCAAAGACAAGTATAACACTTGCACGATAATTGACCAAGATTTTTTTTGTAGAGGAAACTCACTTCCTACAATTAGTATACATAGTATTACAAGTGGGTACAAGACAAGTACAAAAATGCGAATAACTGCTTAGACCGTAAACACGGCGTACGTAATTGTATAGCAAGTAAATGTAAAAGGCAACGAACCGGCGCGCTCAGACGAGGCTCAGCGCGCGCCCCACATTGCACTTCCCGACGACATCGCAACATCAGACGAAACACAACATTACATGTTTATAATGATACACATCAGATGAAACCCGACGAACCCAATAACATACAAGAATTCACAAAGACTACTACTACACGAAAACGGAATTCACAAAACCAGCGCATGGCAGTAGGCACTATTACTAGAATTATATCTGTTTTGGCATTGTGCTCAATTTAGAACGGTCATGACTGAATTGCAAATTAAAATGCAATGTCTCATTCCATTTTAATTTGGAGAAAGAACCTTTGCGAGCCAAATCGATCTTTTGTGCTCTTTATCGTGACTAATGTCGTGAGCTACTGATTTATTAGCTCATACAAATTAATTAGGTCGATCGAAGTTAGTGCACTGAGAATGGAATCACGTCGGACACACAAACGGTCTCAAATTTTCATTAGTCTCAAATAATACAAAAAATTAAAGCAATGCTTCATTCCAAGTGACCCGCATCTAGGCATATTGACATGAATGACCGTTACAAAGTTAGGTTACTATGTCGTCCGTGCTTTATTCATGTCGCTATTGACACAGTGCGCTGATTCACCGGTCAATGAGTCTCGAGTTGGAATGAAACGGGGCGGGGGTACTGAAATGATTCGAATGGTGTGTGGTGCATGCTCAGCTCGCGGACGATCACAATGGCCGTCATTGAGAGCAAGTGGGTCGAGCGGCGGCAACAATGGCTGCTGCTCAGATGTGTCCGAGCTGATGTCACGGCGGACGCGCGAACAATGCCCCCAACACAATTAAACTGTCGCGTGCAATAAACAAGCAAGTACAATCGAACAATCCACTTCCACTATCGTCGTATTTAAAGCGAACTTTTAAAGGAAGCATCCTCTGTTCAGCGAATGTTGTTGATGAATGATTGCTTACGACGGCGTGCTCATATTATTGTGAGAATGATTCAACATGACTGTAACAGAGTCCATTTAACATCATAGTGACTGCAAGTCACTGATATATTCTAAGTAAAATAGACATATGTATGCACATATCCCGCAATGCGACTTAACACAGAGAATAGCTATACCCTACCTTTAGTATCATTAAAACTAAGGTGCATCGATTTTTTTTCTTAAATACTTCCACTAATTTAAGCATATTTTTGGTAAATACAGGAATTTTAGATTAGTTGTACCGTTGTTGGCGGTTTGTTGTCGGGCCCGGGAGCCGCTGTTGCAAGACGACGGAAAATTCACGTCGACAATTTGCCACAATTAGTGACACTTCCACTCGTAGCAACACAATAGCAACTACACATGCAACATTCGTTTAGCCACTATTCGTGTATACCGTATATGTACGTTACGTTACAAACAATAAAGGCTCTACAATTAAAAACATTTGTCACAGTACATTCTCCCTCCAAAATCACCACAGTAAGTTGATGAGGTTAATCATCTTAGACATTACTGATAGCTTACAGGTATCACATCTTTCATATCTGAAGTAATTTTGGTCAAGTATGAGAAGGAAAGAGGTCAGAAATGAGTACCTAACACTAAACTAAGCAATCGACAATCAACCTATGCATTAAAAGAAATGATGCCCATAAAGTCAAAATTAATAGACTATGACGACTAAAATATGTACATGAAGAAACAAGGGCGACAGTGGGGAAAGTATCGGTCGCGCTCCCATTGTCCGCGGCACGGTTCCTCCATACCGAGACAGCGCCATTGGCTGCTTGTGCGCGGAGCCATGCGCCGTCTAGAGGATGACGAGACTGCTCGAACATGTTGGACTCCTAATGGGAAAGCTACGCTAGGGTCGTTAAATTACGACACTTACTTTAAACATAACTTTCAGATTAATTTTCTGGAACTTATTGACACAATCGTTTATTTAAATTGTATAACATTAAAAGCAATTTGATAGCCGGTAAGCAATCTATAAAACGATAGTATAATATAATGGACAATAACGGTATTCATTGATGAATCTTTAAGTAAGAAGGTTCTCGTTGGGGACCAATCTTTTGACATCGTCTGAATTATTCCCGGTATCTGATAAGTGTATTGTTATGCCAACTCAAGTTACTATGATACACAGTATTGATAAGTAACTGGATATCTAAATCTATATCGTACATACTCAAATGATATCACTAAATCGTAAAATTTTATAAATACATACAAGAAACTCAAGTACGTAGTAAGTCAACAGTTTTCCTAAACGTAAAGTACCTACCTAAATTATGAAATATTTTTCTCGAAACTCCATAACGTGCATTAAATAACTAGAAATACCTAGGAGTATGGAAAGACAGTTTCTTCATTTGTTCAGTCATGTAGACAATACGCAATTTAGTATCCGCTTCGGCCCAAATTACATTTCCGTATTAGCGTCGTCGACTCATGCCCGCGCGCGCCTGCTACGATGCCGAGTGAAACTACTGCAGGCGCTGACTCACCGTGCCATTGCTGCTGAGCGAGGGAGATATGACACAACACCAATCATTGTGGAATAATTATTTAAACATTACATATTCTCCACATTCTATGAATATGTGTATATTGCTTAGAGTTTTGGGAATAAGACAAATGAGTACCGAAAGTAAACAATGTCAGCGGCGTTAATCCTCTTGTTAAAATATCGGAACTAACAAGCAAGGTGGTTCGAATATCAACTAGCGCCCTTAAACGGAGCTGGAGGGGCTAACGAGGCAATTGCTAGTATTGACATAAAGAGAGTAACAAGTGGAAAAAGGGATTATTTATACAAATTGTATGATTCGGAAAATCGATGCCAACGCGATAGTGTAATGATTCTTTCGGATAACTATTTATTCCGTTTTACAAGCCTTTCATTATATTAAACTTAATGGAATTTTATAAATATTCATAGGATCATACATAAATCTGCCGTCCAGTAATACTTAGTTGTGGCGATACACGCGCAATAACGTGCTCGTTCCTGGAAGGGAAAACACTTAAAACCTGATGTATATTACACAACATTCTACAACTAGCCCCTTCATTAATCGTTATCATATGGTGAAACGCGAATCAATTCTATCCTACCTATGTTATGGAGAACTTTCTGTCACATATGTCTTGCTTGAGAAAAAAATGTCGAACATTTATATAAATAAAATTATTTAAATAACATTAGTAGATATGACACGTACCTATGTTTACTACACAATATTTGATAACGGTGTTGCAACATTCGTATATACTAAGGACACTGATAAAGTCCGAAATATCAACACTAAAGTGTACATTTAATCCCAATTTTATAGGTTAACGTTATATAAGGTTAGACACCAGTACTGTATTTTTAGCAAATTAGTTTTTAAAGCACACAAGAGGCTCGGACCCGAAGATATATGAAAATAACAGACAGAAGATCGACCCAGTACAGCCAACGAGGATATAACTAAGAGAGAAGACACGCACATGAATGTGTGTCCCGTGAGCACAGGTGAAGGAGAGCCGGCGTGAGCGACGACACAAACATATACAGCGCGTCGTACTGAGACTGGTGACATCGCGATTTTAGATATTAAAAAAGCTGATATATTGTACCTATCATCGGAATGGATAATAAAACAAACTGTAACTGGAGTTGCAAGTAATGAATGCATTCATGCTGGCGCATAGACTGTTGCTACGAATGCTATCGTCCAGTTGGAGGCTAAGGTCTTTGTAAAATATTCGTAGTTTATGAGAACGCACTTGAAAAATAACAGTGACGAATACAATACGTGCAATATGAAACCGAAAAAGAAGAATATTTGAATGTCTCAGTACAACCGCTTCCACCCCCGGAGCAGACGTACCTGCGAGGAAGCCGCGCTTGGCGTGCAGGCGGTCCATCACCTCGCCCACGATTTCGCCTCCTTGAGGAAACAATATATCTTTATGTCGTATTCAAATGAAATCTACCTCAACTTTAGCGACCGAGATAGGTAGGCCATCTGATTTTAGGTGGTCGCCGCCTATCCAAAACCAAAGGGGACGCCTATATGCCGCCGGCTTGGATTTTTTTAACATTATTCTTAAATTGACAATCCAAAAATCTTGTTTATCTAAAAAAATATTATTGTATAAAATGTTACAAGATTCAAGCCTATATTGAACTAATGTGAGATAAGCGAAGAAAGTTTGAAATCTGGGCAGATCTGGGCTGATAGAATCAGTAAAGACACGCATGAACACTGTTATTTCATAATTAAGTACCATTAACAACATCGTGTTTTAATTTACGAATAAATATTTTCATAACTGCTGA
Organism: Udranomia kikkawai; assembly: GCA_018250225.1. NCBI lineage: Eukaryota > Metazoa > Arthropoda > Insecta > Lepidoptera > Hesperiidae > Udranomia > Udranomia kikkawai. Next base: position 6,789 of record DWTF01000757.1, read on the forward strand.
GAAAGCGAGAAATTATCACAAAAATAATATTTATAACACGGTTTATATAGAGGTCTTAACCTGCATATCGTTGATCTCAATGTAATTATTGGCAAGTGGCGTTTGCATCAGGGCCCCGAGTGCGCCACAGTAGTCAGTTCAAGTACAATGGTACAATACACAAGGTCGATATTCAGGTGCGCCCGACCAGTGAATCACTCCACTTTTATATCAATGTACTCGTACTTTGCTCACATTCTTATCATCCAACGAATCCAGGTAAGGTTGTTAATTGTTCACGTGATATCTTTTGCTGAGCAAATTTACTTGGCTTTACTAACAGAGTCTAAATTCCTGACCGCACTCGCAAAAAAGTCAAATTTCTTACTAATATTAATATGAATGCATATTATGTCCCGAATAAATCAGTACTGAGTATAGTCCAATAGATTTTTACAATAATTACAAAATACAAAATTCTTACAACTGGTACAATTGTTTTAATTAATATTAATCAATGGACAAAGCGGAAAATTATTTGTAATATAATTATCGGTGAAAAGTAAATAATGATGATGTAATAATGACAAAATATACACATTTAGTCTTTCACATCAATACATTTGAATGGAGATGTCCCGAAGAGGAACCAATTACTCTCCTAAATAAAAAAAAACAATAAAGTACAAGTAATTGAAAAAATAATCAGTATAATCTATAAAATAGTCAATCACGCTAACAAAGACCCAATCGAAACAAGTATTTAACAAAACTTTAAAATCATAACAGATCGAGCACAGAAGCATCACATAGTAGTTAATTATACGTAGCTAATGAATCAATCATGAATCAACACAGAAGTCACGCCGGGTTCAGTGCTATCATAGTTAACTGCTCAGATGATGTTTCAATGCCAGATTATTATTATAATAATTCTATGCAATACACAATTCATACTAAAAGACTTCAAGTAGAATGACCTATTTCTTCACAATTGCATTTAGTTAACATAGTAAAAAGAATGACTAAGTTTTTATCGATTTTCAAGGTAATACAGCGTCTACACCTAATAGATTCCAATCGACAAATAAATAATCAATGTTAAGTGTTTTAGAACACTCAAACTTGATATGCTCTTTAAATAACTAACACGTACATGAATTTCCTCGAATGGAATAATGAAACAATTTCAGGGAACAATATCGGAAAACTCCGCAATGGATTTACGGTGGAACACACGGTGACACGATAACCGTCAACAAACGTGCCGGTGAACGCTGCATGAGTTTTACGAGTCGCGCGTGTCCTCGCGACACGTCGGCCGCGATCCGATTGACGTAATGACCAATCAAGGTCTTAATAATGCCTTGCATAAATAATACTGTAGGTTTACGTTGTGATTTCAAAGATGATGTTACCGGAATCGATAGTGCTGTAGATCGCTATAGACAGGTATTGACGTTGTTGTTGTATTCAGCTAAGCTAAATCGCGCAATGTTTATGACATTTTTCAAAGACGAAAAAATTAAAAGAGTATGCGTGCAAAGCAATAAATTGAATTCTAAGTTAAAATACAAACCCGACGGGTAAGGCAAGACCGTTAATTTCAATGACGAAACATGAACAATGAGAGTTGAGAGGGCAGCCCGAACAAAGGGGTCAGCTCTAACGCCAAACTACACATACAGCAAATTTAATCGTTCTGCATAATTTTCCTGTCAATGTTATTCGACTGTTATATAAAACACACATTTACGCACAAACGTTGCCTAGTTTAGTCTTTTCATTATTAAAAGTTGCTAGAGTATGGTTACAAATAACCAATCATGACTGGTATAGTACCTATCGTAAAAATATAATGAAAAGTTTTAATGATACATGAACGCCAAACGTAATCTAAGTGTGTAGGGGCATTTAAATAAAGCAAAAGTGTTATTTTCACAGACATGTTTGTAAGAACGCGAATATTGAATATTTATATTCTAAACCTTGTTATTTTTGCAAATAAATCTAAAGTTAAGTTTATGTTAATGATATCTTTAGTTATGGCCGATGTGAATCTTTTAACATTGCGGGCTCTGCGGTGATGATGCGGTTACGAAACGAGACGCGGACAAATGAGCCGGGGGTCGTCTGCCATTGAACCCGAGCCAGCCGCGCTGGACACTGGACCAGCCGCCTCACTTACTAGAGAGTTATACAAATGATGAACATATCATACTATGATAAGGCGACGTTGAAGGGAGAAGTTGATAGTGTTTGTGTTGGAATAGAATTTGATCGTTTGGTACGAAATATTTTTGATCCTGTGTATATCACATGAGGGAAAAAAGACAATGTAGGCAGATATTCGTATATTTTGCAACAATATTAAGAAGTCATAATACGCTTACTGTAATATATTCTACACAAGCAATGATATTATATTCGAAAATTTGTCAAAATGTATCGGTTAGAATTATTTTAACGGATTATGCAATTAAAAGAAAAATAATCGAAAAACCTATAAGATTCTGTCTCTAGAGGCAAGATATCAAACTCAGGGCGCGCTTTTGTTTGGGTTCACCTCCCACTCCACTCATATCTAGCATCTAACGGGAAGCGGCTCCAATTCCAATCTATTAAGACAAGTCACAACTTCTGTCTATCGTACAGCGCATTAACATATTGAGAGTATTTAAATGTATCGATCGGATCGATTCCGCTAATTTGTAACTCAGTCAAGGTCTTCTTATCATAGCACAATACTTATAACAGTAATGGCTTAAAACGCTCGCAGTTTCATACGAATACACAATGTAGTTTAGTTTTGTTTATTTGGCCCATAACGAAATTAATTTACACTTCAATCAATCTGCTGCACTCTGCTGTAATCATCACATACCCTTTTCACGGATACAATCAGAAGTAGATATAAATAGGTATGATTATACTTAATACCTATTTGTTTATTACATGTATATTTTCGAACATTTGGCCGCAAGCCAAACATGTAGTAAATTACAAAAGAAAGTTAGTATTATATAAAATTAAAATTCGATATCGTTAAATAACCGAGTTTGGTTTTAAAGACATGGCATGAACGCTGGCGTATGTCGTAGTCGTCTGATAATAGGGATTCAAAGTAACAGAAGATATCGAATTTCTAATTCATCAGACTAGTTCTTATGTAAGAAGTCTACTTTGAATGGCACTCGTGAAGATTACGCTCTTATATATAAAAAAGGACGCAAATGTTGAAGTTGTTTTGGTACGGCAAAATCAAACGCTGGCATTTGCAAGGCAAGCAAGAGAGAACAAGCAAAGCAAGAAAAAAGGCTGAAAAGCAGCAAAAAAAAAAAGGAAGTGCGCGGCGCCGGCCGCTGCCGCGCACTTCCTCGCCTATTGTTTTAATTGTCACATTACGCTCACTGTGACTCCTCATAATAGACCGTGTCGCAGTTCAACGACCTACCTTCTACGCGTTGTCTTACTAACACAAAGTTTATATTGAGATGAAAGCAGCAGATGACCCCAACCTTAACTAAATGGTCTCGTAAAGACTACTTAAATTGGAACGTCTCGAAAAAATTCAACCGCGCAAAACTTTCGTTCTGTAACCGAAACAACGAAGTGCGAACAACCGGTGTATCTTAATAAGATAGTTCAATAGCTAGTAAGAGTTTTTAGCAATGATGGCCAAAATGATTGAAAATCACACAGAAATCATACAGAAACAAAATTATAGCACGAAAATTGTATTGTACAAATTGCACAACTGCTACATATAATATACCTGCTCAAGAAAGAATTAAATATTGTAACATTCTTGCTCATTTGTGATAT
>DWTF01000758.1:0-10584 GCA_018250225.1 Udranomia kikkawai
AATTCATTCATGGAATGGAAATAAAGTATGTTTATTTAGTTCAATAACATTACATTACAATATGATATTTGATACGTTCAAGGAAAAACGTTTTAGCTTCCAAAATGACATCGTCCCCAAAATACTCTTATATAATTAAAAAGTGCATTATGTATATGAAATATGGGACCGCTTCTTTTTGGGGACCTTTACGTTGAATAACGAACAACTTCCTGCCTTATAGCAGCAGAATTCTTGCTGTATTCTGGTTTGAATGAGGTGAGGGAAACATACTTAACCGAGGGCCTGGCTCGGTAGTCAGGGGAAGCAACGCATCTGTGGTCGACCTCAGAAAAAACTTGGATCTTGTATTGAGTTGATTACAGGTGTCCGTTGGCATCAGATGCACTGCATGCTCATTTCATTCTACAGGGACATTTGCTACTTCGATGTTTATAGGTTTTATAGGTTCTTACCTTTTATAATATTATCCGGAATGTCCTGCTTAGACATAAAAAAACAGGCACCCCACCATAAATAAATAAGCAATCACGACAAAACGCAGCGATTGCTCCAAAAAACGTAATTGTGCCGAGACATCTGTATTAGAAGCCGTTAAATTAGATCATGACACTCATGACTTTCGTCCAATTCAATGTTTTTTGTTCGATTTATTTATTTGCCACCACAAAGAACCCGTGGGGCGACTAATCTAGCCCGCCTTCTAATGGAGTTGTAACTATTCGTCCTATTCGAACAGTTTTTATGCCGATTTCAATTACCCATCATAATAGCAAAGGGTGTAGCGGTCGTGCTGTGAATACGCGCTCAATAGACGATATGATCCTCATATGAATAACCTGTGATGACCGATCCGTATTTTTATCTGAATTAAAACTTTGCGATTGTAAAATATAGATACACTATCTGTGCCCGCGGCTTTGCCCGTGGATATCAGTGTGTCACAAAGTTTTTCCCGCGTAAATATCTCAGAAGGCGAAATATGTACAATAGAATGACACTTCAATTTTATTTATATGTACTTGCTTTCCTTATGCTTTAACAGGAATTGCGATGTTTCAACCTATTAAGGCACTAAGTTCAGTAAGTATGCAAAACCGCCCGAAAAGATACGCACTGACACCTAAATCTGTGGCGTAATATTCCAATGTGTGGTGAACAGAGACAAAAGTGTCGTTCTTTTTTATCATACTAAATTGCAAGCTATACTATCTCATCTAAATGAGACTCACTCATTTCGTGGCAACATTTCGACGCGGTCAACATTATAGCGACGGCGTGTTACTATTACTACTATTGAAACCATTGTAAGTAGGTATGCATCTTAGCGGAGCGTGGTGAAAAATTCTATATCAATGGTATCAAACAATGTAGGTACCATGCGTGGTATGTGCGTAGTGTTGTAACTAAGACATCGGTGGCAAAGCACAGCGGGTGCAGATTGCGCGACCATGACAAAGCTTCCAGTAGACTAGGGCTGGCACCTTGCCATTTTAAGACTGCAAAGTTATATTCGTGTATTTTTGGGTTGCCAGTGGCAGTTAGCTCTTTGTTGTTATTTTTCGGTTTGCCAGTGTAAATTAGCTATCTTTGTTGCTCTTAACTACGAGAGATAAAATAATAAAAAACTTAAAAAAGTAACGGTTTTTTTGGCATCTGTTTGTAAACTTTATTTAGCATATAAAATAAATTATTAGAAATATTAGTTTTACTTGTCATGTTCATAAAAAAATACTAAGATGTTACTGCTTCTGCTAAGATTAGGTGCACTGGGAAACAAAGTACATATATTTATACGAAAACTTAAGAACTTGTATTATTTCAATACCTATACGTGGTGACAACCCTAACTTAAATATGCAGCTTGGTGCGTGCGGCGTTTTACTATTTTTAATGATCTTATTTTAATATTCCATAATAATTTTACTGTTAATTTTTTTTAACATATGCAAGTTACTAGACCGCACAAAAAAAATATAGATTTAATAACTAGCCTTTTCCCTCTGCCCTGTCTGTAATACATATAAAGTAAATAGAAAGAAAAATCATGGTCCGTTCTTCAAATAAAAAAGAATCCCTCCAGCCACTTAAAGGATGATTTTCAGGATAAAAGTTACCTATTTCTACCTGGGTCTCATACTATCCTAACATATTATAAAACAAAGCTGTCTGTATGTATGTTCGCGATTTTCTAAAAATCTACTGAACACACACTGATTCCACGCGGGCGAAGTCACGGGCACTGCTAGTTTCAAATATTTCAGAACTTTAAACATGAGAAAAATAATGATAAATTAGTTACATATCATAATTTTTGCAGGAAGTAATATGTATTGTTATTGTTATAATTTCATTCAGTAAATAAAATGCTAATGCTTTGTTGCCTCGTTAACAACAAGCTGTTGATTGCGGAGCACACGTTATCACTGCACCAACACAAGTAAGAGATATCTATACGTAACAAATGGGGTGCAAAGAATTGCTTAAAAACAGAAAAGATATGTGGTACTACAGTAAGCCTTTATACATGTATGTATGAAAGCTAACTGTCTTAGTATAAATTATACGCAAACATACAGGCAGACATAGACACAAACACACACACACTCATGCTCGCACACAGACTTACACTCAATAACGATTTATCAATAAAAGCACGATTTATCTATAATTAAAGTAAGCAATACGCCCCTAAAATTCATATAAGTATTACTTTTTTATAACACTGAAGTAGCAGCTAACATGTACTCCACCTGATGGTAAATGGTCACTAGCGCCCATAGACCACCCAAGACATGATCCAAGTCAATTCTCAGGCTCAACAAAACTGCAATGTGGACTATGTTAAGAATATCTGTATTAAGTGCCTAATCACACTCTTCTTGCTTGTGTTCTGGTTTGAAGAACATGAACAGGATCGGAGAAGGACATGCTTTACCGGGACGTTCCAACTTAGTACTCAGAGGTAACAACGCATTTGTGGTCGACTTAAGAAATAATTTCTTAGGTTTGTTACACATGTCCATAGACGGCAGTGACCACTTACCATCAGGTGGACTGCATGCTCCTTTGCTATCTCAGAAAAAACGTACCTTCGAATTCACTACGCCATTCTACGCCTCGCTTAATCTATAAGCCGCCGTGTCTGGACCTGAATGATTGAAAGCGGGAGAAAATTACAGGCTATGACTACATGGACACCTTATTACTGCTTCGAACTGTTAAAGCAATTTAGCTGACATTTAAATAATTCGCTCCCAATGGAGGCAGGTAGAGGCGGTTTACTTAATGTTACGTCCATTATCCCTGGCCGAAGGGCTGTTCAAGCCGCGGTTTCGCTAGTTGCGTAAGCCAGCAACGATGCCAACATGTTAGGAATGGACAGGTTCTATGTTCTAGTTCTAGGCCCAATGTTGGCCACTATGTTCAACTTCCAAAATTTTGGGCATATTTCTCCATACAAGTTTATTTTATTTCATTTATTTATTATTACAAAATCCACACGTCTCGTTAATAAGACAGAAACACAAAATACAATGATCCCGCTCCCAAGGTACCCAAAGTCCCAAAATTCCGACTGACGAATAAAAAATTTACACAAGCCATGAAGGTTTAGAATTACAAATAGTAATTATTAATAATACAGTAGCAATCGAAATAGTAGTTAATAGTTAAGAGTACAGTATAATACAAAACATAATAAATGCAAAAAAGATCGCGCTGACTCAATTCCTTGTGGTCTTTGAGTCGCATAATGCTCGATTCTTGATTCAAATCACTTCATTCAGTTACATAATTTATATCTGACTTAATTTGTTAATTACAAATCACTTGGCATGACTAAAAACTGATCCAAGGAGTATGTAATTAAAAAGGCGTATCTTGTATCCATTGATTAAGTTACCATTTACGATCGACTCCTAAAATGGTATCGAGGTTTTAACATTAATTAACGAGGAGCGACGGCTCTGAGGTTAAGAATTACGAAGCAGCAATTAACCGCAAAACCAGGGTTCAAATCGCATTGAAAATTAGTTTAGTAGATACCGGACCGGATTTTATAGTGACGTTACAGACATTGAAAGGAATGGCATATAGCTTCATAAGAGTTCTGAAAATATGTGAACTCTACTAATTCTTGAGATATGTCGGATGAGATATTATCTCAATTCAGAATTGGTAGAGTTCACTCGGTTTTATCTCAAATTATTCAATGTTTGTACGAATGCCAACTTACTCGTACATTACAATATCTACTCCTGAAAATTAGGTTTTACTATTACATACTAATCGAATACTATTAAATACTAATCAAACATCATAAAAAAATACGCATTTACTAAACTCATTGAAAAAAATCTGAAGTCTATAAGTTTATCTAGACAGACATTATTATTCGAACTCAAAAGGACATCCACTCGTTCTCTGTGTCTAGGTACCTACTCATTACTCTAAAAACGTCAATAAGAACTTCATAATTAAACAGGCGTACCCTGTCGATTGATTAAGTTACCATTTATGATCATAGTAGCCCGATATGGTCCTAGGGATGTACCTGCTATCCCGCCCTGGTGGGATTCTCGGCTTACAGCTAAGTACTTATGTAAATTCTTCACTAATCGCACATTAGTCTTAATTAGTTCCAAGAGGTATTTGTATTAACTGCTGTCTGTGGTCTTAATAAAAAGTGGTCATTGCAAAGATAAGAAAAATGTAATGTCCGAATGTCTCTAGCAAGTCCCGATACAAAATCAAACAGGCATTTGTAAATAACAAATTGATAGAATGAAGTATAAGCAGAAATGAACATGGAGAATTATTTACGATTAACATTAAGTAAAAATTAAACATATTAAAATCACTTATGTGCTCTAAAGCTAAGAACTAAAAAAACATAACGCAACGATTTCAATAAGACAACATTGAAAACGAATTTCGTACAAGGCGTCAGGTTTTTGTCCTTACGATCAATAGAAAGAAGTTGGGAGAAAAATCATGAAATGAAATACACAGTAAACAGGCAACACCTGCGGTAAGTGCTACGTCAACCCAAATAACTCCGCACAGCTGGTTTACTGCCTTAACAAAAATTCAAACAAAGTAACTGATTGCCAAAGCAACACAACAAACAAAATCTCCGCAACTTTAGCATCAATTACAAGCGTCTCCCGAACATTAGCAGCACCGATCTCCGGGCTAATGACAGGTAGGAACATGTTATGACGCAATTATGGCGGACAGCACACAATCCGGTAGTTAATTGTGCCAAATTGTTTAATGGCGGCAGCGCGTAATGGCGGCCGCGGGCCACAGCTGTAGTAGCTCTAAATCCCGGACTATCCGGGATTGTTGATTGGTTTTCTTCACTATAAGATTGTTTTGGCATATAATCGTTTGAATAATGATGCTCCATGCCCTTATAAGAAATGCAATTTATAAGTATTTCTTTGTATACTCGTAAGTTATACTCGTACAACTTATAACAGTACAGTTTTGAAGAATGTTATGAATAACTGGAATTTTCGTGTATAGTTGACCTTAACTGCTATTATTCAATAGGCATTCGCCTTAACTGTGTGCTACCAAAGAACAATTTAGAGAGAGTCTTTCATTTCTTCATTATAATTCATTAAAGAAAAAGTAATACAAAAACGTTCTTTTCGACTTCATGGACACCGTACACAAAATATGAAATAATTATACGGTAATAATAAATTTCTATGGTATTGACATAAACAATTTGCGACACGAATAGGTAGGTAGGTAATAGGTAGGTAGGAAATTAGATTAGGTTTAGATTTCTTTATTCATTGAAAAAGTAGATCAATATAGCAACCAAACTTATCATTTTATGCTGCTAAAATCTAAATGTTTATGGAACAAAAGTATCAAAAGAGTATAAAATACCTATGATCCAGCACAATCCATAACCTCATACTAAACTAACGTAGCCCCTCTTCCCTTCCTGTTCCAACTGTCTCAGGTTAGGCCATATTTAGGGGTCACCTAAAGATGTGAATGTGAAGATCTCATAAAGTTTAACTTCATACATAACAAATACACGTATCTACCAGCTGCCATCATATCTTTGTAAAACCCTCATTTCCTTCCAGGTGGAACAAGAGACCAGGACTGTGTCAATGTTACTCTGTTAATGTGTAGTTTGCCCTGATGTGCCCTCTTCAAATACTAACAAAAAGGTTCAAATTTATATTACTGGAAGATTTCGCTTAAGAAATAATAATTGTGTTAATCCCTTCAGCTAAGCTCCAAAGGCGTAAAGGCGTTTTGAGGTAGCAAACGAGCATGCAGTCCACCTGATGTTAAGTGATCACTGTCGCCCACGGACATCTGTAGTCAACCTAAAATAGGATAGAAGTTCTTTCTTAGGTCAACTACAAAGGCGTTGTTTTCCCGGAAGACTAGATTGGAACGAGTTAAGCATGTGCGTGCCATGAGGAGTGCAGATCGAGCCTAAAATCTCACTCTAGCCATTGGGTTATTACGGCTTCGTCCTTTAAATTTTGCCTAATTTCTGTGTTTTTAAAATACCGACTTTGCGTATAAAGTCCGTACAAAGAGTCCATCGGATACCAAGCCAGGAGTCCCACTCACGATTTTGTTATTCCCATTAACGTAATATCCGTCCAAACATTGTATGGAATATCCAAGACTTAAGACATTGTAAGAAAAACGTTTCTACAATTCACTTGCGCTTATTAGGAATCCATTTTCACGAAGGTAGGAATCGTGATGAGCCTTAGTAACTACCAGATGATGTGCGAACATTGTTTATTATTTTGTTCTTACTGTGTGAATGAGAAGAGTTTAATAGAAATGATAAGTCAAAAACGGGAGCGTAATTAATTGTAAAACATCTGATTTAATCCCCGACAATAGGTACATAATATTGTGATATTGTGATAAAAAATTTCAGGTAAACAGATAGACAACTTCTCAAGAATTGTTGATGCTCTATCTTTAAGTACTAGCTTAGAAAAAATATTTGTAATTTCTTTCTCTTCATGGCATCGCGCGCTTTGCGCATAGCCAATGACTAAATGTTTATAATTACTCTGTTGTTTGGGGGTGATTATAGAGTCAAAGAAATCCGTTCGATACAGCCAAACTTGTTCTTTACAACCGAACACTTCTGCAGACTTCAGTCTATGGACGCAAACGTTCGTTTAACCTTTCATTATGACATTACACTAGTGCGAAGCGCGTGAAACGAATCGCTAAATCCCACTGCGAACAAATTGATATCTCCGCATTAATCGGCCGTTTCTCGCAGTTCCAGCAGACTCGAGTCGTGTAATGTGAAAACACAATAAAACTTACATTAACGTTTAATTCTCTCAACAAGAAGCAAATCCCATTCATGTGCGCCGACAATAAGGGTAAATGTTGAATGGAAAGTAATTATTCTAAACATTGTAACTCAAGAAAAAGAAACTTTAAAAGGGCTACACACAACTTTTAATTGACATTTATGTTATTTACTGTAATTTACATGCAAAAATAGCTCGATTATTAAAATTAAAGTATACCTAACGTTATTCATCTGTACATTGCAATATTTGATTTGAAATTATCGAGTACCTTAACGCAAATATGTTACTTCTTATATCCTCTAATATATTCTTTTATCGTTTGCTTAAATATATAAAGTATCAATAAAATAATTATTCGATCACTGGCTACCGTAATGGACTACTCCAACAAAATTATTGTAAAACGAGCTCAGAGAGGGATTCTTCAAGATCTTATAACCAACATAGTAGGAAATTGCTCGAGCTCATAAAACCTTATGGCGGGTACTTCCATTATCCTTCATAAGCCTAAAGCCCTCACACTACTGTTATATCAATAAAGATGTTTGAGTAGCGAGTCCATTGAATAATCAACAATAATGTTATATTCGTAGTTTTGAAAGACGTAGTCTATGATTTAGAATCAATATTTTTTTCTTTTCTTTTTTTTCTTCTTTATGAGGCTTACAAATACACTCAATGAACGTTATATACCAATATACTAGTCAGTGGTGGCTTTCAACTTTCCACGTTTTCAGGCCATGATAGTCAGCCTCTACGTCATAAAAAGCCTTCTGATACAGAACACATGTTTGACAGTCTTTCTAAATGTTGTGTTGTATGTATGTTGGTCAATGGATAGAAACCAACATCAAATAAAAGAAAAGGGACGTCCATACCATTTGCGTAATATTATGTATTTATATTATTCATTTATTATTTTCCATCCATCCATCTCTTAAGAAAACTCTATTTCAACTAGTAAAATTATTATAATTTACGTATTCATGAATATTCTTTCATACCCACGTATTTTACACAGGTACTTAGAACTACAAATAAATCGTTTTTTCTTTATTAAAGATCACGTCTTAGTATATCTTAGTTTAAGGAAATCAAACAGCAGGGTATCTTGCTCTTTATAAGACACGTGTCTTATAAAGAGAGGTGAGTTATCAGCTACCGTAACCACGGATACTTTATGATCACTTAAGTCAAAACTTGGAAGCGTTAAGAAAATGGATAATTGGAAGTTGTGCTGGCCTCTCAGATGATCAATATTTTTCTCCGTTAAAACAGATTAAAGTAAGTAAATGCACTATAAATATTATATACCTACACGGTAATTCAAGATGAATATAAAATAGAATAAGGCAATTATTGTAAATTGTCAAGAAGAATATTGTAATGATCGTTCATTAACTGTCCTTTGCTAAGCTTGGATCCTTAAATTATTAGGTAGTACCTACGATTAAAATATATTGGACCTTATATGTATTAAACTTGTCTGCTGCTACCTAATTTGTTATTGGTTTAAATAATCCAGTGGGTTTAAAGAGTTATGCTTGTCTGTAGTATTCCGTCTTTGGTAAAGATTTTAATGGAATAGAAAATCGCACATAAATAAACTTTGACGACTTTTAAAAGAATTATAACTTAGGAATATTTTGGTTGGATGCAGACAGTGTTGAAATGTTACTAATATAAAATACTTAGGTATTCACAAGTAGGATTCTCTAGGCGTTGCTGAAAGCGACACACAATTCCGCGCCAAAAAGTATGGCGGGTTTATTAATGCCGAATGACGATATGAACGACAATCGATCACACACTTCCAAAATGGTTAGGTAAGCGACCAATAATACTTAGTAGTATGTACTTAATACAGAATGTAATTACGTTCGTTAAAAAATAAAAGATAATTAAATGATAATTAAAGAGTGCGCAATACGACCTCATGGACAGGTCCCATTCGTAAGAATCGAAGGTATGCAATAATTATGGCCGATTATCAGACCAATTTATAAATATTTTACGTGGAACGGAATACATTCGGAGAAACCCGGGACCCAATTCCGACTGTCAGCCCGAAATACAAATTGTACGTCCATCTTTAATATTACCGTAAATAGGATATTGATTGACTTTACTTGTCCTTGTGGTATTTAAATAAATTATTATAGTAATTACAATTTTCTCTGTAGCATACAGTGTTGCAGAATTAACAGATATTCGTGTCCGCATAACTGATTAATCAAGGTTTCCTTTTAGTGTTTTTATTTGACTTACATTCCTCTCAAATATAATTTAAAATTCAAATGCCCATTAGAGTAAGTAAATATCTACTCAGAAATTCCCATTTTTACTAACTCTGAGAGACTAAAATGTAGATAATGCGTATTTTTTAAATAATGTTGCACAAAATTTCCCTTTTTTAAATACAAGCGCTCAAATGTAATAGGTTGATACACGAAAATTCAGAAATTGCACTTAGTGGAGTGCCGAAGGTCGTTAAAATTGTAAAACCTCTTGAAGAGGTATAAACCTTACGGCAATTCACTACTAGGCATTTTCTATAAGTTCGCATTACTTATATAGTTAAACCAACGTACTAAGCGTCCCCGCTTTAAAAAAACGTAACACATTCTACAAAATAAGATTTGAATAAGTGCAATGTTGCAACACTAAAAATTATTAATGTAGATAACTACACAACATAATTGTAGCCGAGTCGATGAATGTGCACTCCGGGTGAAATATGCGGCTTGCGCGGTTTATCATTTCCCTAGTTATCGTGTTAGCTTGACGGATTTATGTATGAGCTGCAGTTTTGTTCTGCGCCTACAATATGCACGCAAATTGCAAGATTCGTCTCGTCTTTGTCGGAGTATTTTTGAGGTGAAATTAATTTTTATCGTCCTACACTCATAACGAATATTTGTTATATTTATGTAAAACTTTTTGTCTAATGGCCACATGGTAATATATTAATTTTTTTCTAGTTATACAGAGTGACTTGTAATTCGACGATTCCTCTTGAGATGTGATAATAAAACTAATTTTTCACAAAATTAACCATATTGTACAAATTATAACAAATTATACATACTAATACCAAGAAGGCTCATTGTCGAGATATTTAATATTTTTGGTATTGTTAAATCAAATCAAATCCCGAATTAACTACAAATTCAATAAATAAAAAACTAGTATTTTGTTGTTAATTAAGTTGTTTAAATTTTTATCTGTTGCTAATACATAAACAAACATT
>DWTF01000759.1:0-10574 GCA_018250225.1 Udranomia kikkawai
AATTTATTTTTTTGTTGACTTCTTACCATCGAAAATTGCATACAGCGTGCAAGCTCCAAGTTAATATTCAGTAGAGTTTATAGCCTCCGATGGTGGAGATATTGATTTAATCGCGCCAAATATGGCACTCAATCGCTGCGCCAGCGCACAATATAACACAAACCGACAGGTTTGTAAAATACTTAGAATCTAGGTACAATGAATAGAAAACCTTATTTCTAAGAGCATAAAATATATTTTTCAATGACCAAGATCGGGAAATCCGTAAGAGAAAAACATTTATGTGCATATGGAATCTTTCTTATTGGCAGGCGCTAATATGTTCAGAATCTATAAAAGTTTATTGCGGATTATACAGGGAGATTACTAGGTGTTAGGTTTTCATTAAGACATGCTATAAAATAAGATTTTCACACACGCCTGAAGTTTAATTAGCGTAAATATTTTAATGTATTAAATAATTTAAGTCGAACTAAAACAAAACGTCCTTATTTTTTGCATATGTAATTAGATTTTCTTAATTGCCGTACATCACGGGCATTATTTTGTTTAATTGTTAGCCATAACAGAGATGATGAGATCTTTGTATCCGTGACACCGTGTCAACTCAGAGAACCCTAATGACCAGGCAATTACTACAAATGACGTACCTATATACTTACTTGAATTGCTGTACAACATTTTTTTTTTGTTGTTGTGAGAGACATTACGTAGAAATTTATTCCTAAGGATATTCATTCTGTTTCCTAACGCAAACCAAAACAAAGGATTAAAAGAAATGATGACATAAGAATAAAATTGTATACAAATGACTGTTGAGTATTCAAGCATTTCAATACCTCCGCTCTCAACATTGTCTGAATGGAAGGACTGTTCAGGATGCAATTATTTGCATTTTTATCTCCATTTGGTGGCTTTCCGTGTTTCTGATAAATAAAAGGACTTTAAAAAGGAGATTTTAAAACATGTTTAATGTTTTAATTAAAGCGAAGCGAGTAACCATTAAATGTTTTGTTCCACTGCAGGCGATTATCGATCGCCGTGATATCAAAATTCTACGCCGATCTTATCCTTTTAAATATTAACTTATGAGTTTATGCAAGCAAATTGAAATTATCTCACATACTTTTTCTCTCCCTTATCTCTTGTAGCTTATTATTTTCTAGTAAGACGTGACACTAATGTTCTTAGTTTATCGAGTCGGGCATCTCAAAGGGTTGGAATGGAGAACCCTTTCATATACCGGTTTTTAAATTTATGTGCCATATCAAAATGAGAGAATTAAGCTTGTATTAACGTTTGTGTAATTCATGCGTTTGTTTACACAACCTGTATTGAATATCTGGCCTTATCTTCCAGTACATTTTTTGTCATAATAAATTATACGATAAGTACCTAAAGTAGATATTACCATAATTTTACCTTTTGAATTAAGGCTACTACTACTGCTTCTGCATACATTGATTGAAAATATACAGGTGTCTTTACCAAAAGCAGTCAGTCAATCAATTATAGATATATCCCACTCGTTTTCTTAAGCTGGACGTTCCAGACAGTAAATAGTTTTTCGTTGTTAACTTACCAATTACTAGAATCAACCCAACCATTTATGGTCCTTCGATATATATCCTACACCAATCATGAAGTGAAAATTATCATGAGTTAACCGTCAATAACTCCCGACGTAACAAAATAATAAACACTTTATTATTTTTCGCGAAGGTTTGAGGTTGATGTTACTACACTTACGCATAGATTCATTCATCACAACATTAAGCGGTTTTGAAACTAACCACCGTAAGATATTCAATGGAAAGCTTCTTTTGTAAGATCGAGTCCAGGCAAATCATCGCCCACAACACTTTTGTGCATCGCTTTCTCTCTGGTTAAACGATTTTACTTATAACATGGAGCTTTTCATTTTCATTCATCTTTCTGTGAATTCACACATTTCGTGAAATCGAAGCTTGTAACTAATATTTCATAATAATGGATATTACATATTAGCTGCAACCGTAATGAGTGGTCATTATTACAATGTAATAATTTCGTAATTAAGGTACTGATTAGATAGCGGCAAATTAAATAATTGTTGCAATAATAAGCAACTGTAATTCACTATGCATATTTTTAAAATACACGTAATTAGCTAAGCGTGCTGCAGTGCCTGCAGTGTTCATTGTAATTTTTTACTGAACGAAGTGCATATTTTTGTAAAAGTCAAACAAAACCATCATAATATCAATATAATCACTGATTCCATCTTAAAGTAACATTTTTGTGTTTATTGTGTTAGATAATTGTATAGGTATTTTAACAAAAATCTTCTGTAACCGACATCAGATAAGACGAAATACGTAAGTCAGAAGCCCTATTACGAGACCTTCCTCCGGTCGGCAACCCGTGTGTGAACTTCTGAGTAAAACGATACAGTTAGATTACAGTGTGTCATTTAATCTGCTGCGGTTCATGAGACGATTAAGCAATTACGATTTATGGGATACATTCCTCACCGGCGCGGAACGCGAGAACGTGCCGCGGGCGTTCCCAACGTTATATGATAGCGTCCGCCTGGAATGCCGTGAGCAAGCTCCTTCCGACATGCTAATGCGCTGCGGAGATGGATTCGATTGAATACCCCCTAACGACTGTTCGGTATCTAGTGCTCCTTTCATATTCTACTTATAATTATACACATCAGTCTAGATCAATGAACTTAGTAAACCCCTGATAAATAATTACTTCATAAGGCTAAACACACTTAAATATATATGTGGTTGCGTACATGCCCGCCACTCGACTGTAAGTAATTGAGTATTGCTCCCACTCATAGAATTCGACTCCTATTTATTGTCAACAATAGATGGATACTCATGTTCGTCTGAGATTTAAGATTATATTACGATATCCTTTACCAATATTAGGCAGAACTAGTGCTAATCGAAATGACACCTAACTTAGTTAATTAGTGAGAGTCACGTAAAAAAATTGCATCTTAATTTGTAACACGAAAAAAAAACGATCTACATTTTTAATATACGGGAACAAGCAATTACTAGAGTAAACTCTTGGCTATACTCTGTTCTAGGTGTGAACAAAGCTCGTAACAAGCGATTCATAGATTGTGGGACAAATTATTTTACGGCAACTTGAATGACGAACAGTTTCCCATCTTCCGCGCCCGCCATTATCAGCAGTTTGTTATAAGCGGAGATAATACATCACCTGCGAGGTCCCACGAAGAACGCGTGAACGGATGGAAACAATGACGTCGTTACCGCACGAACCTCAGGTCACACGTCACCACGACAACTTTGTCACACCCCGACACCGTGCTCCATATTTTCTACTTAACAAATAACGACAGGGGCATCTAACCATTAAGATAAATCATTAAGATTTATGATCTGTTTCTATCATAGATTGTTATTGTGGATCGGTAGTGTATTAATTTATAATTTCTTTGTTGTTTTCATTTGTATTAGAAAAAAATCAAAACATTCAAGTTTAGACTGAGTTTTAGATGAGTATTAAAATTATGATAATTTGAAAAGTTATCATGTAATACATTATTACATTGATACACACTCTTTATATTTTTCAACGATTTCTTGTAAATTTTTCAAAAGCTCTTGAGTGTCACCTGAAAGTAAAAAGTATGTCTTTAAGTAATGATAATTAATAAGGAACACTGCCTAGAAATACAGTCTGCTTAGATGTCATACAATAAACCTCACATAAAGGAATTTACAATATTTAAGAACTTATAACTGTAATATCACAAGTATAGGGTGGTTTTGGCAATAGTCATCACTATCTTACCTCTTACAGCATCATATAATGATCTCTTAGCAACACCACATTGTAACTTTGATAGGCCTTTGTCTTTTCATTGAGTTTTCAACATCTGAAACATATTAATAACACCATTGTATATATATTCTATAGTGTGAAACGAAACAAAACAATTTAAAATAACATTTTATGGTAGCAAGTGCTTTTCCGTGACCCATAGTGCGTAATTTTTTTCCTCATAAATGAATTTAGTCAATAACTACACTCATGCAGAATATATGAAAAAATAAACATTCCAGGATATTTGGACATTTAATTCTATTGTAATGAAATTTTTTAAGCTATATTAAAACTTTTATAGTTATATAAGAAGCGATATCAAATTTAAAAAGATTTCAAACCTGCATGAACTTTGTCCAAGAGTGTACTGATGTCAACATTTTCCATCAGTCGGCCACATAGTGCTGTAACATACTGACTTGCGCCAGGAACTATGCGGTCTGTGTCTCCCGGCTTAAGTTCATAAGTCACACAATTGTCAAATGTGCTCGAACATTCAATCTGCAACACCTCATAGGCTGCTTGAGCGGATGCAGTGGAATACGCTATCAGCAAATTACTGTGTATAGTATAGTCTTCGATGAATGGTATCGCTGCAAATATTGGCAAGTTTGTGTTCCTGTAAAATTAAATGTGAATACTTTATATCCCCCCAAGAATTCTAATTAAGGATTAAAAATATTTGAGGATTGCATTTATATATAATTATTCTTCTTATAATGCAGGATATTACTTGACATTTACTTTTTTTTGCCATTTTACAATTTACTATTTTTTATGCCAATTCACAATTCATATCATTAAAAATTATGTCTTATGTGCTATTCAAATGTATAGTTAAAGTAAAGTTTCATCTAAATTCATTAAGTAGTTTTTGTGTGCAAAAGTAATAATCTCTGCACAAACTTTTGCATTCATAATATTAGTATGATTAGTTCAATGTATAATGTAATAGGTAGAATATTTTAACGTTTAGGAATTTGACTATCAACTTACCTATCTAAATACATCCTACACATATCCATAATAAGGATGCAGAGTTCAGGCTTACATTTGGAGACTTCTCTTAATATCCAATTCTCCGTGATACAATGGTCAATTTCAATATTCTCAGTAGGACAATCAATACTTAGTATGCATTTAGTATTGCATAGCTCACAGCCATGGCCTGCATAGAAGATAAAACCTACAAAAAATTACATTAATAGTATTAATTATCTGTTGCTTGCATATCTGTCCATATTATAAAATAAATAGAGGACAAAAAATCTTGGATTCCTCATTAAAAAAAAAGATTCCCCTTCTCCAGCCCCTTAAGAAGAAATTTGAGATTAAAGTTATCCTAAATATTTTCTTAAATTACAAATTCTCTCCATACCAAATTTTCATCTAAATTGGTTTAGCTGTTTGTGTGAAAAGGTAATAGATGGAATTACTTATGCATTTCTATTATTAATATAAACTATTATGCATTATTTTGTAATACAGAGATGCAAAAACTGAAGATTAGAAGCTTATGTGTACTTACAGTAAGAGTCTTCGGGAATAAGAGAGATTATCTGAGACAAAACATTCTTCAAATCTTCACTGAAAGTATTCTTTATTATAACGGAAATAAATCCCAATTCCTGGAAATTTGCTGCTAACGACTCACAGTCGATAGACGGTGTGATTAGTTTGGACAAATGCTCATATTTTTCATTCGCTATCAAAATAGCCACTTTTGATTTAGGTTTGAAATATGTTGATTTGATGTCCCCTGCATTTTTTAGCAATTGTCCAAATTGTTGTACGGAGAATCCTCTCCGGTCTAGAAATTTCATCAACTGTTCTCCTGGGCTCTTAGTGTCATTGTAGGTTACTCTATTTAACATAAAGAAACAGGTTTTAAAGTCAAGTTTATAGAAGTAGCAGTAGGTAATTATTAGAACGATAATAAATTGCGGAGCTCCTGTGATCAATAAGAGCTCAACTCAAATACTATAAATAAGTATAAAGGAAACTGTTAAACTAAATACAAGTCTTACGTTATATTTGCTAATTTCGCTAACAACTCGCACTGATCTTTGCTCATACCACACACATTTTTATACTCTGGATAAGACAAACTCTGTAACAAGGACATTCTTGTGTATTTATTATTCTTATTTGATATTTTTAAGAGGACTTCCTTAAATCTTTGTTTTGATTTTATTTTTGTCAATGTCAGTGTCACCGATCTCCTGGAAATCTTGAATTTCACTGACATGGAAAGTCCTATAATATAATTTTAAAGAAACAAAGGTGATGAAGGAAAAACAACTGTATGGAAGGGTTACGATCTCTAGGGCCATTAAATGATGAGGTAAAATCATTTTTGCGACCTAATTAATATTAAATATAATATTGCCTGGACAAAAAGTGTACTATCGACGACTAAAATCCCCACGCCTACCTTAGGAAACCTTGTCATTCCTACATTAAAATAAATGCCCAATTGTCTATTGTTAGTGTCACTGTCAAATAATAAATTTAACAATGACATTGACATTAGTATAAAATAGAAATAACAAAATGGCAATCGGCGTAGATACCTCGACTTGGAAGCCGAGAAAAATAAAAGGAACACCAGCAGCAAGAACGAGGAATCTTATTGCTTGTGGCATAATCGGTTTTGGATTGCTATGTGGAGGTTTCTATCAGTAAGTATGGATTCTCATGAGGAATTGATTCGTAGTTTTCCGCGAAGGTCATGTTAAGAGTTACAGATGTCAGTTGTAAGTTTTTATTCTATTTCCATGTTATTATGTTCCAAATATACCATAGTTTAGTGTGTCTGTTACAAAGTATTATTAAAAGTAGGTGTTTCTTTGCTATTTTCTTAAAAAAATATTCTTTGGAATAGTCAAACACATACTTGTATACTATTATTACTTACATTGCCAATAATAGTCCACTGTAAATAATTATTAAATTCAAGCCAGATTATATATTTGGTAAGATTATTGATAAGATAATAATAACAGCAATGTTTTGTTCAATTGTTATTAACCTAATATCCCCATTTTAGGTTCTCCGGAATAACAGCAAAGTTCAGAAAAGCATTTGATGTATTCTATGAAGATCCTATCGAAGAAGTGGAGAGACGACTGTTGATTGCCAGTGGCCTTCCACTGAGGACTGGGGACCATATAAGAGAGATTATAGAAGATTTTGAAAGACCAGACCGACCACATAAGTAATGAAACCAGATAGGTACTAATTTGGTTGTAGTAATTGGAGTAGATATACAGTTGTATGTAAATAAATTATATGATTAACTAAAGATTTGTTTCAATTGCCAGTGAAGCCTCAAACTCGTGCGATGTTGTAAGCAAATACTTTACACACTCTGTTATGGAAGAGAGGTGTAAAAAGACCAATCAAAAGCAAACCACATCTAAACCCTCTCAATCAGACAAACCCCAAAAGAAACCAAGAAAAAGGGTTAGAGGCCAAAAAGATATAAGAACATTGATTAAACCGAAGAAAAATGAACTAGTAACATATTCGAAGGATTTCAAACTGGTTTGTAAGCAATCTGGTATTGATGTTGATCCCGAACAGCTACAATTGGCGATAGCATTATCAAAATCCCTTCAAGATTCTCAGGCAGAAAATAAGGAGCCAAAAACAGTGAAAAATTTAACTGCGAACCAAAGAAAGGGAAAAATTAGAACTACATTACAGGAATATGGTTTCAAAGTACCAGAAGTTAGTACCAGTAAGAAGGTAAAAAGATATAGAAAACACTACAAGTTAATATTGGCATCTGACTCTGAAAAACAGCAAATAATCGCAGATAGGTATGCTCAAGTTTTATTTAGAAATGTTAGTAAAGTTAGCAATGATAGTATAATTGAATTTGATAATTCCAATTGTTTATTATACAATTTAACAACTAATGTTTCATATGATTTTATTAAGGATGATAATGTTTTTTATATTGACGGCCTAATAGAGAAGACATTGAATAACGACCATTCTATGTTAAGAGACTGGTCAAAGATACCAGGGAGACCAGTTAGCCCAAAAACTGAAACACCGAAAATTGATTTTAAAAGTATAGAGTTCTCACAAGAGGAATTAAAAAACATATTGAGTGGAGCAGTAGAAAAAGCTCAAGAAATTGTTAATCGAAACTATAAAAGCAAAAAGGCTAAATCAAAAAGTCCAGAAAAAATAGATTTATCAATTCACAATCCAGATTCTGAATCTCAGACTCAAAACGAAATAGAAGGTCAGTTAAAAGAAAACTTAGATGAAATGGGTTCTAACGATAAAGCAAATACAAGTTTCACAATAGATTTAGCAACATATAAAAATACGCATAGTATGACACCCCCAAGTAATAGAAGCCATTCCCCTGATATATTTGATGATGATGTAACAATGATAATGGATAACTCAAAAGATAGAGTAACAGTACAAGAGGATAAATCAGAAAAAACAATAATTAGAGAACCTAATGATTATATGGATCTTACGGAATGTGTTGAAATTGTGAATTTTAATAATACAAATTTGAAACAGACATTATGTTTATCTCAAGGAAGCAATAAAACCAGACAAAACCCAAATGACTTTATGGAACTCACTGCATGTGTTACTGCAAGTTCGCAACAGAAATTTCATGATACTAAAAGTACAGACAATTATGGAAACGAGAATGACGCTATAAATGATGAGATTTCGTCCCAAGCGAAAGCTTTCGATTTAACCCAATCATCAAAGCCCAACAGTAGTTTACCGGTTATCAATAAAGATGATTGTAAAGATAATTCATTAGAAGATACTATTATAATGATTAACGACGATTATTGTAACATCAATACAGATGGCATTTCAGCAACCATTTCAAAAGAAGCAGATGTTATCGTCTTAGAAGACGACCTTGACATACCCAAATTTCTAACTGCTCCCATACACTGCTCTGTTAATAATTCTCAAGAAAATCGTGAAAATAGTAATGATGAAATTAATTTTGTTAACAATGACGAACCAAGATTTTCAACATAACGAATATGAAGAAGATATTCCTTTTTCTCGTAATTGTGACCAAAACAAGGACCTGGACACACGTTTTGACTTAACTCAGTCTTCAAAATCTGATGACGATTTGCCGAGTGTACACAGAAGTAATCTCAAGTCGCCTCTAGTAGATATTGTATCGAATCATGAATCTGAAGAAGACAATAGGATTCGTGACTTATCAGAAGATCGACAAAACAGCCCTGATGATATAAACTATGAATATACAATTTCGCAATCCATAACTAATACTGAGACTGCTAATGGTATTAGTGATTATAAATATGATCACAGTTTTGATAGTCCCACAAAGGATATACGAAGATCTCCCTATAGTAATTCTGAAAGTAACAAAACAAATAATGATAATGTTCCAAAAAATATTCGAAGCCCTGAAACTATGGACTTGACCCAATCTTCAAACTCTGAAGAAAACTTACATCATTGTGATCATAACAGATTAACAGATGATACAATTTTACTGAATGATGAGGATTATTTTTCATCTAATTTAGCAAAGAATGATGTGAAAGAATGTGGTGACATAAACGTAGAGGTACAAGATATTAGCTTAAAAAATTGTAGATATGCTAATAAAGAAGGAAGACAACATACAGCTTTCGATCCCGATAATGATCGTGAGTTTGATAATTTAGTCGAAAATATTTCAAAAAGCAAGAAAAGTACTACAACAGCTTCAAACTCATATGATAGTGACGATGATGAAGTTGAAAGTATTGTTGATTTATCAAAATCTGCAAATCAGTCTTTTCGAGACTGTGAGATCGACTTAACCCAACCTTATGGTGCTAAAGACGATATTCATATCCCATACGATGAACTTGGTAAAAGAAATAATATTTCCATCGATTATGATGATTATATTGAAGTGGATAACAGACGTGAAACATCATTTGACGAAAAATATGTAGGAAAAGAAAGTCATTCAAAAGACGAAGTTTTATCAAGGTGTAGTCAAAACTCCGAGGTATTTGAGATATCTGACAATGAATTTAACTACTCAATACATCAGCATAAACAAGACAATTCTATTCGGCTGGATCGAACAAAATTCGATATAGGAGGACCATCCATCATAGAGGACTTTTTAAATCGTAATAGCCTTTCTAATAAGAGAGATAAATTAAGATGTAGTTGTAGTTCTAATTACGAATCTAACTCTAATGAAAACAGAAATCAAAGTTGCCTACTAGAATTAACGAATCACGATAATCTATTAATTTCTAATGAGGATAAAATTTCGAACACATGTCCAGACGTCGAATCTGTTAAAATCGTAACTCCTACAAAATCAAAAAGTAGCGACAATGTTTTATTCGCCCAAACACCAAGACATAATGACTACGTCGTAAAAACTGACCAAGTTACTCCTATGCCTAAATATGAAATGATGTCTAGTCCGGAGAGAAATCAAGAATTAGATAAATATGGTATTAAGCCACTTAAACGGAAAAGAGGTAAGTTTTTTTCATTCTGTCACTCTTATATTGTAATTATTCTAGCAGTGATAGCCTAGTGGTAAGAATTGCGGTCTTCTCTCCGGAGGTCCGGGTTCGAACCCCAGGCATGCATCTCTGATATTTAGCTTTTCATGTGCGTATTAGTAATTAATTATCACTTGCTTTAACGGTGAAGGAAAACATCGTGAG
>DWTF01000760.1:0-10562 GCA_018250225.1 Udranomia kikkawai
CCCATTATCCTAGATACGAAACCTCATTTCAAAGTGTTCGAGCGTCTCGGTGACAGAATGAAAAATTGCATCACGTAACCTAATTCTGCCGTCCATTAGCGCTGCAGATGTAAAGCGAATAGATGTGACATTTTTACGCATTACGCTGCGACAGAATAGAGCGGCGATAGCTCAATGGGTAGTGGTCTTACGATCGAGAGGTCGTGGGTTCGATCCTCTCATCCCCATTGCACTATTGACGTGAACCCACTCCTAACACAAGCCTTTGAGCTTAGCTGGAGGAGTTAACTAATAACCTAATTATTAACTAAGAATTACTAATAATCCTGTTATGTTACTAATAACATACTAGTATTAAAAAAAAACGTTATTTTTACACCAGTACATTGTTAGGACGAGGATCAATTTGGAACGCCTCGGTTGAGTATATCTCGGTTACTGCAAACTTCGAACCAAAACGCAGTAGAAATAACAATACTATTATAAAAGAGAAGAAGATATGGCGGTGGTGACCCCCAAGTTTAACCACAGAAAGTTTTACCACCTTCAAAATTCTCTTATCATAAAACTGATGCACACAATGTATCGTTGTCAGTATTAGAATTGGAAATGCACATGGCACCACGGTTTGTATAGACCGCATGCGATCGCGCAAGTTAAGCAACGTCGGGCGCGGTCAGTAACTGGATGGGTCTGACCGATGATGGCATTTTCACGCACACTTCTCGACGTTGAACAGCCTATCCCGATTGTTCTCGACGGAAAACAGTCGACAAACCACGTCGTAGTCCATTTTGGACCTTAAAAACATCAGACAAACTGATTGGCCAATAAGCAGTGTATCGCAATGACGAATTGGAGAAGCATTAGGGAATATAATAATATTTTCATTCTTTTTTCTTTCTAATATACTCCAAATTATCAGGAGTGGGACATCAGAATAATTGTATTCGAATTTTCCAAAATTCCATGTTGGCCAAGTATTCTCAGTTTCTTATTACCATAACATGTCACATCTAGTCTTGCTATATCCGTGTAAACCTTGTGTACAAAATTGAATTTTCCTTGAGGGTGACTTTAATTAAAGAGACCGCGTGACGTGTAAGCGATTGATACGCTCATATAGAAACGCCTCCCGACTTTGTTCACGACCACAGAGTTATTGCAGCAAAAAAATATGTTACCAACAGTAAAAATTGTGTATATTTGAAGGTGGTAGAACGTTCTACGGTTCGACTCCGGAGGCACCACCGCCACACCTATTTCTGCCTTATAACAGCAATGTTCGTGCTGCTTTGTTCTGGTTTGAAGGGTGTGGTCAGGGAGACATACTTAACCGAGGCGTTCCAACTTAGTCCTCAGGAGTAGCAACGTATTTGTAGTTGACCTAAGCAAAAAACTTTATGGCATGGACATGTAATCATCAAGACAATCCTGTCTTAGGTTGACTACAGATGTCCATGGGCGGCAGAGCGGCATTTACCGTCCGGTGGTAACCTTAAAAATTCTCAAAGGCAAAAAATAAATCTTCATCAAAAAATATGTCTTATTTATTAAAATGAAAATTAAGCCAACGGCTCGTAAAATATTCGAGTTCTATAAAGAAAAACCAAAAGAGTCTTAACATAAATACTTAAAAAATTCTCTCCCTAACAAATCATGTCATAACATTTAGTGATACTCTGTCTTTTCAGAGCGAAATTAATAAACTTTTTTCTGTTCTTGACTATGACAGCCTCATAATCCTGAAAACTAATTTTGTAAGCGCCCTTGGAAGTTAAGTAATCAGGATATAGCGTGTCTACAGACGAAAATGCTTTATTGCTGGCGTATTTCGACGACTTTTATACGACGAATTAGTACTAGTTATTCGTCGAGAGAAACTCACTTTAGTTTAGCGTTGTTGTAATTCTTTGCTTATACTGCGTAAGTACTGGGCTGGAATACCATTTCAGCTAATGTTTTATTAATAAATGACTTTGTAACAAGTAACGTACTATCTTATTATACAAGTAAGAATTACTGCAAGATTAGTTTCTTAGACGCAAAATATTAAAGTTTATATTGCTCTTTACAAGATGGAGTTTTTTTCTTTGTTTATTCCCTACAAAACTATTTGGCGTTCTTTGCGAAATTGTAGAACATTTATGAAAAAAACATTAGAAGAAAGAATCATGTGATTTTTCTTGAAGAGATTATACCAAAAGCAAGTGTTAGGAAAACTTAAATATCATAATTTAGAGAACTATCGTGATATGGATAATGTATATGATAAGCAAGAAGTATGATATCCTAGACTGTTGAAGTTTTTTTAATAAATTGAAAGACGCATAATTTCTTGTTTTTACTTTGTACATATAAAATTGTCATCTAATATCACTATTACTAGCTAGTAATCTAAACTAAAAGGACGACATAATCTTATGTAAAGACGTCGAACAATAATCCTTAGTTATCATAATTTTAATGGAGAAAATGAAAGAATAAAAAAGAATTATCTTTGCAAGACAGGCGCTAATTTTCTTTAATCCCATCTCAGGATAATGGCTGCGAGCGGATATAAATTATCATTAGCTAAGAAACGGCCTGCAAACCGGGATATGGTAAATGCAACGGAGGCACAAATTAAAAGGCTTAACTTATTTATTTACCTCGCATTTTTATTCAGATCATATGCGCGTATTTCTTTGCTGGACCTTTGGTAAGAATACTTTTCTTTAGAATCTGTACGTTTTTTATAAAATCGATGTAGCATACATGCTATCCACTTAATGGTAACTGGTAATTGCCGTCCATACTTTTGTGATTAAATAATGCTACATAAAGATCTCTTTGGTTAGAGCTATTTGCTCTCTTTAAAAAAAAAAGGTCTGATCATTACATGATTGTGACTGGACTGCTTTGACCTTGCCATCAAGGTACAGGATCTGAAGAGAGCCTCTTCTGCTAGCATTCTTTATTTCTCTTTAGTAACAGTTCTTTTTTCATTGAGGTAACAAACAAGCATGCAGTCCATCTCACGGTAACAGTTCATTGCCGCCCATGTGTTTCAAATACATGCTGTAGGGTGCCCTTGGTTAGAACTGTTTGTCTTCTGAAGCACATCCTTTAATATTGAGGTGGTAAACGCATGCCTACCTGATGGTAAGTGTTTACTGCCATATATTCTTTTTTTATGATTTTAAGATAGCAAACGAGCATACAGTCCATCTAATGGTAAGTGATTACTACCGCCCATGTGCATATATAGTCAACCTAAGGCAGAATTGAAGTTCTTTCTTAGGTCAACTACAAATGCGTTGCTGAGGACTGAAGACTAAGTTGGAACGCCTCTGTTAAGTATGTCTCCCTGACCACACCCTTCAAACCAGAACACAGCAGCATCAACACTGCTGTTATAAGCAGAAATAGGTGTGGCGGTGGTGCCTCCGGAATCGAACCGTGAAAAGTTCTACCACCTCTAGAACCTTATTTTGTAATGAGACGGAAACGGTCGCCCCACGGCTCTGTCCGAGCTGAACTTTTGTGAAAGTTAGGTTAGGTTAGGTTAGTTGGCATTAGTGGCACAAGCGGAATACAGAGTAGTTAGACTTACGTTTCATTCCTTGCAGTGCGAAGTTTTAAATCAATGAAAAGAAAGTTTAGTGTAACTTTCACAGCTACATAGTAAAAGTTACAGGAAAGTATTTCGCTGCATTTATGCGCTCGCATTTGTAGGACTTACTTACGTTTTTACTATCATATTCTGTATAAAATGTTAGCCAAACAAACTTACATTCTCATTACTATATTAGTAGTAATAATGAGAATGTAAGTTTGTTTGTTCCGCTTTCGCAACAAAACTACGCAAACGATTATCGTGAAACTTTGTACACGTATTCTTAGAGGTATTAAAAAGGACATAGGATACCTTTTATTAAAGAAAATTATTTTGTTAGACATTTATTAAAAACTTTTTTTTTACTTTAACATCCTGTGCACCACACTGGATGCTTTCTACCCCGGAAAAATAATACACTAAAAAACAAATTTAATTTTGCAAACGATCCCTAGACATGACTACTGTACTATACGAAAATAATAAGTTTGTGATGTGTTAGTGGAGTTTGACATGTCGGACGGACGTGTTGAGCGGCGCGAGCGTTTGTTCTTACAAAAATATTACAATAACGTTAAAACCGCCCATATTTCGACTCCCACTCGGACAGAGTCGCGGGAAAAGCTAGTTTAATTAATAAACTAAAGTAATAGGTACTAAGCGAAATGTTCCAAATCATTATCTTCAAAACTTACATAACCGAACTAACTGGAGTGTAAACACATATTCTCGTTCTACATAAATAAAAATAAAACATATTCTGTGATCGTTAATTAAAAATGAAGTTCGTATCAAAATAATTAATCACCCAGTACAGCAGTCTTGTATAGTCGATGCTTCGCCTTCTTTTTTGGGCTTTAAATTATGAAAGCTTAATAAGGGCCCATATAAAGGTTTGGTTCGGGAGGAACCAATTAAGACGAGTGACCGTGCAATCGATGCACAGACAGATAAACGTTGTTGTTTGTTGTTTTGTTTGTATATTTTTATGGTTCCAACCGTTGCTATAAAATTGAAAAAGGAATCGCTTATCGAAAATTCGTCGGTAACGCATTATTATGAAATATATATTACTGTTATTACATACTCTAAGTTAAGAATGAATAAAAAATGGCACCAAAACGGCTTAATAATAATATTTAATAGTAGTTAAAAACGTTTTAATACCGATATATCGGTGTATAATACCGATAAGGTGGTTAATACCGATATACTTATGAAGTATAATAAATTTAAATAAACGCCAACGGTGTTGGATTATTTATTATTAAGTATGTCTCCCTTACCACACCTTCCACGCCAGAACACAGCAGCACGAACACTGCTGTTATAAAACAGAAATAGGTGTGGCGATGGTACCTCCAGAGTTGAACTGTAAAAGGTTCTACTACCTTCAAACTGGAGAGACTAACAAAGTTACTAGTGACATGCATTAGTAGTTAACAAAAATACAGCATAAAGTCAAAACAACAATAGAAATACGGAACCCTTAACGTACGAAACTTATTCACCCTACACCGTTTCTATTCTCGTTAGCAGGTGCAAGTTGCAATAAATGGATGAACGGTTCAGTTCAGTAAACGTAAATTTTTTTTCTAATCATTACATAGTTTGAACCTTAATTATTTTCCTCTGCCGAAAAGACTTTTACTTATGTAGAGTCAAAGGCAAAATTATGTTTGCCTTTATTTATATAAAGATGTAAAAATGAATATGAAAAGCAAATTATGTTTGAATTCGGATATGAATTTCTGAATGGACCTGAAGAAAACCTTGAGAAACTCATAGTAACCGTAAGGGTTGAAGGCGGGATACCGCGATAGATGCTCGATGAGATCTTATCAGATCCTTAACACCTTAAACAGTAACAATCATGTGATATGTACAAGCCACCAAACACCGCAAGAGTTGATTGAGATCATAAAGGAGTAGTATAAGGAGAGTATTTCCTCTTCATAAAGGAGAGTATTTCCTGGGGTCGTAACTACCCTCAACATAATGAAGACAACAAGAGAGAATGAATCTGAATCTAACAAACATGCTTCTCGGATTATATACCTGCAGACGGTGTGATACAAGAAAAATACTAAAAAATAAAAACAAATGAAGACACATAAACGGGTACAGGTGTAGGCAACAGTCATTCGACAGATTCTATTTTCAAATTCGTCGAATGCCCACCGTTGGCCATTAGTACTGCTTTGATCCGGCCGCCAATTAAAATACCGCTTTGAATCCCTTTAATCCTTTTGAAGGCTCCGGATTGGTCGGATTATTGTATCTTAAACTGGTCGTTAGTTAAAATCCTTGTAATGAATTTGAACGTTATAAAAGAATGTGGCCGTTTCTTTCCGTTTCTCGCAGTCTTTTGTCTTTGACATTATGAAAATTTATGACGTCGACGTTTCCTTGATAAGTCGTCGGATAACTTCCTTGCTTTACTTTCTTCTTGATTACATTTTTATTTTGACTGATTTTATACTTATTCCTGGTTTCTTTTTTAGTTTGAAAGACGTTTTTGATTGCTTTATTTCGTATTATCGCAATCCATTTATTATATTCAACTGTTTATAATATACAAATTGTAGTTGTTCAACGCTCTCACAAATCGTTTTGATGTAACATTAGCTACTTGAAAAACTGTTAAAATAAAAACTAATATTCAATAAAGGCTCACCGGACACTAGACTCCAAATTTGTTCTTGTGATATCTACATAGTTGGGAAAAGTCAGTTGCAGGTGCAGGAAGCATGTATCTCTAACAGGAACTCAATTGCTACTTCACCTTTATCCAACTTCAAATTCAATTCTTCACTACGTCACCTTTCTCACTTCAAATTCAATTCTAAAATATTTTTCGCAAAAGCCGCGAAATTAATCCTTCGACTGTCACAGTGCGTCTACAAGCGATAAATTCTCATTAGCGTCAGCATAGTTCTTAACTTTTTTGCTGTCAAATCTGAGTCCAATTAATTTGGCTGGAACACTTTCGATTCGTCGCTAAAATTCGGGAATGGGAACGCCTCACTCCGTCCCACAACCGCTGATTTTACATTTTTTCCTTTTATTTTATGCAACTGAATGTAGTCTATTCGTGGGAAGATTATCTACCCCATAATAAAAATAACTTAAACTAAGGTCTTGCAAAAGAGGTAATTAGTATGCATATTATGCTAGGTATATGTAGGGTAATAGGAATGAAAATTAAAGTAACTAGAAACAACATTATGTATGTACTTCATATCAACTACTGCGTACTGCTTTTCTCCTGTTCTGTGCCATAATTTACACAGAAAAAAGTGACTGAAAAAAATTGTCTGTTTTTTTTAAAGAACTACATGTTCTAAAACATTTGTTGTATTTCTTGATGATTAAGAAAGTGTACTATCTATCTAACAATAAAGAGTGTTCACGTCACTGCGACTTCGTTAATCTCTCGATAAAAGGAGGTACACCTGAGCGCGAATCTAATTTCAAAGTTTCCTCCGAACCGCTTGGGGCGAATCCTGAAACTGCATTAATCCGCTCTCAGCTATATTAACTTGAGTTTAAGTCTAAAAGTACTGTGATTTAAGATGGATTTAACTTGCATTAAATCTGCAACGTCTACTGAATACTGAGGTTGAGTGTGAATCTAATAACTTAGATACTGATATGTCTTATAAAATAAAGATTATTTTCACGAATCGTTCGCTACTTATACATATTTACAGTTATTGGTCTAAGAAGAATAGTGAGATGATTATTCTTCAACTTATCGAAAGAAGGTTTCGACAATTATTTTTTCTCATATAAAAACTTATATTTTTTGATGATTTGTAGTGGAGTTCTATAAATTTACTATTAAAATTGGACAACGAGTCTTCTGGTTCATAATACCGAAAATATGTTATAGTTAAAGTATTTTAGTGAGCTACCAACTCTACTAATTATTAAACCTAACAGTAGATATAAATGCCAGAGTGTACTCTACCATTACTACCGACATCTAGTAAAATGTGTCGTAACTACTGCACCAACTGATCACAGGACTGTCACGTAAGCGTAATGAGAAAACGTTTCATGTAAATAAACATAGAGGGCAGGCAGGCAAGTTAATATCACAGAATATCATTGAAAACAAGGAATAGAATAGTAAATGCAAGAAAATCACAATTGTCTACTTCGTTCGCTAAAGTCTGAGCGACCAGCGGTAATGCATTGACATTTTATTCGATACATATGCCCATAAAACCCATAAAGGATACCTAACTCATAATCATAGCAAACCAATAATTAATAATCTAAAATATATGGTATGGTTTTTTTACCTTTTGACCCTTTGTACGGTAATGCGAGACTGTCGTACAAAGGGATTCCATTTTTTATTTTATTTGAACATGTTGGACGTTGCACACACAAGTAATTGTGTACAATATTTGTACCAGCCAGTCAGTTCGCTTGAACAAAATCCCGATATTTACCTTATATAACAGGGGTTCCCAAAGTATGCCGCGCGACACCCCGGTGCGCCGTAAATAGTAAAAAGGGGCGCAAAATAGGCCACAAAATAATTATTCAGTCCTTTTCATGACCTAGGGGGTGCTACGGCAAAATTCTTATCTTACAAATGCGCCGCGAAGTGAAAAAAATTGGGAACCCCAGTTATATAAAGTAATTTTGTATCAATGCATAATTAGCTTCAAAATAATTAGTGTGAGAAAGCGTCATAAACGTAGTTATGCATAACAACTATAATTATTTTATCATTATCACTATCATCAATCATAGCTGAACATATTACAATTATTTCATAATATTCGTGCAAACGTTCATAGAAGCCATACTATCGCGCCGTGTCGCGAAATGTTAAGACTAACTATCCTGTACCTCATTTTAGTCAATTCTTTAATGGCTTCGCATATAGATATCGTAATAAATTCAGAAAATATAGATCCATTCAAAGAACAAGTGAGCTGAATGTATCATAAAATTGTTAGAGAATAATCTTTCTTGTGGGACCATGGTAACTACGATTGCTACAGAGGGACAATTCGACGAAGTGATAAAGGCAATAAACAACCAAAACTGTAACAGCCTCATAACAAGATCGATGTGCAAACAGGATTGGCTGATACCCACTGATATCTACGTGATTTTAATGAATAATGCATCAGAGTTACCAACAGCTTTGTCGGAGCTCACGAGGGACTTATTGTGGAATCCTGACGCGAAATTTATTGTTGTACAACGTTACACATCAAATGGTGATAACAACCGAATATTCAATGAATTACTGAAACACAGGATGTACAACGTTCTACTTTTATCTAGTGTGGGTATGAACAATATTGAAATATACACCTATTATCCGTTCGACAATAACAATTGCGGGAAACGATTCGATGAAATAATAAACCTAGGAGACTGCAACGTTGTTTCCAACGATACTGAACTTTTTGTGCGTGAAAATTCAAATAAGTATCGCAAGTGTTCAATTGTCATTGGCATTTATGATGTCGTCCCTTATGTGATAACTAGTGGAAACACAGAGCTAAATGTTTCTAAAAATTATAGACACGGCATAGAACAAATAATTTTGGAAATATTTGCAGAGCATGAAGACGTTGAAATCGAGTACAAGTATTTTCCCGGCCACGTCACACGCGGTGTTGTGTTAGCAAATAGATCAAGCACTGGAATTATAAGTTACTTGCAAAGTGGTGAAATATCTCTTGCCGTAGGCGGCTTTATCCTAATATTGAACAGAGTATTAATATTTGACTACATTTGGGGTTACAATTACGCCGACCTCAAAATAGTCACACCGGCGGCAACTGAAATAGTGTGGAAAAAGGTGTACAGAGAATTTGGTATCCGCAGTTGGACATTAATTATCTGTTCCTTCGGTGTAATGGTGGCTACAACTCTAGTAATCTTGAAACTTACCTTAAAAAAGTGGCAAGATTCACTAAGTATTATTCTAAAGCTACTCGACTACCTTCTTGATCATAGCGACGAGAGTTTGTTCAACAAAAGAAATTTGCGATTGCTAATGCTCTGTTGGATATGGTACACGTATTTTATAAACAGTTTCTATAAAACTGCCTATTACAGTTTGATAACTGGCCACGTGAAGGAGAAGCGTGATTTTGACACAGGGAAGTTGAGTACCTTTCCTTTTGATCTATGTCTTAGTGAAGTTGGGAAAAGTTATTTCTTATATGCTTACAATTTGACTCTGCCTCATGATAGAAAGATTAAGAAGTGTCAATCAACTGATGGTAGTTTAGACTTTGTTGCGGAGAATAGCGAGTATTACACTGTAGTTACTGAATACGCGTATTATCTAAAAGCACCCAAGTACATCGATGAAGATGGCAATTTAGAATTGGATAGTTGGGATATACTAAGTGGCACGATTTCGGCTATGTACTGCACACGCGGTTTTGGTTTAAGAAAGAAATTCCAGAAGCACGCAATGCACATTTTTGAGTCAGGTTTGTTAAAATTCAGATTAAACATGATGAAGGTTAGTAAAAGGCATTTCACTCAGAATAACATACGGTATTTTAAAAATTTGCACTTCAGTGACTTTAGAATTTCTTATTACATACTCTTAATAGGTTCGATCATATCTTGTGTCTGTTTTATGTTTGAAAGGTATTATTTGACCCCATCGTTATTAACTTCCAGTCGTAGAATAGCCAGCAATAGAATTTTAGATTAAATATAATTTATTATTGCAACGAAATCTGTTGCAAGTCGTTTGTAAATTCGTAATTGAACCTAATGTATTGAGTACTGTTATCTGTGTTTGACCCCTCAAATACAAATGTTGAAAAAGTAATTTATTATTATTGTAATACACAATTTTGTTACTTCAAATGCTGAAAAAATGAATAAACTGTGAGTTGTGTGACTGTTTTTCTTATTTAAACATTTTGAATCTAACGATAGGTATTAAAAGGTGTAGTTTTTTAAC